>CM066032.1:632246047-632518889 GCA_033557465.1 Ichthyophis bannanicus
TTGCAGGGCACAGATATGCAGAAAAGCAGAACAGAGGTGGTAAAGCCCAGGAATATGCAGAAGCAGGGCATCCTGGAGACATGGCAGGACCCTGAGCAGCAGTCAAGCAATGGCATGATGCACAGGGCTCAGCAGGAAATGTCACCAGAATGCAGTCACATGTCACAGTCCTGTGAAAGGTACTATAAATATGTCCACCCCTATAGTCCCAATACACCTTGCACAGTTGCTTTACTGATGTGCCTGCCCCCTGCTCCCACAGGTAAAAAAAAAACATGGATACCCTCTCAGACCATAGCTACTGACATCTGTGGCACCATCTGCAGACCCCACAGGAAGAGTGATACAACCAGGCACACCAGAGCTCCAGGTCAGTGGTGGAACAGGTAATTGGGGCCCTTAAAAGCCACTTCAGATGCCTAGACTGCAGTGGAGGTGAGCTATTATACAGTCCAGAATGTGTGGATCTTCACAGCCTGCTGCATCCTACATAACTTTGCTATGCAGCATGGCATCCCCATTTCTGAGGCTGAAGTGACAGAGGAGACAGATTCTGCAGAGGCTGCGGAAGAGGAAGGGGTAGAGAGGGGGAACCAACAGCAGATGGCATTAGCACTTGCCATCAGGAACAGACTCATCCGTGAAACATTCTAGTGGAAGTACTCAAATTTATTGCATAGCAGTGAGATAAACATTACAAAAATTGTGCCCTCTTCCTACCTCTACCACCTAGCTCGTGGTCAGGCCCTGGACGCTTTGCCTCCCGGGCACTGTGTCTTAATGGTGCAGTCTCCGAAGCATTACTCGCCATGCCCTCTCCTTCCCATGTGAAATAGCCTGTCTCTGGAGGTTCTCTGCCCTCTTGTGATGCTGCAGGAGGGCCCCCTTGCTGAACACCAGCATCCTAATCCTGGTGGGATGCCAACAACTGCCAAAATATATTGGAAATGGAGGCCATATAGGCTGCCATCTCCCTGAGCAGCTGAACTTGTGCCTCCCTGTGTCTTTGCTCTATCATGTGATGGTCCAGCAGCCTTTGATTACTGGCCTACAGCTTATGGTGGATGGTGCGCAACTCTGAGTAGATGCCCTCCATGCATTTGAGCCTATGTGCCCCCTCCTGGAGCATTTGTTGTTCCACCTTATCCAGGTCACCAAGATCCTCCTGGATGGGAAAAGCCAGTTCTACTGCTGCAGGCTGTGCAGGGTCATACTCCTCATCTCTGCTTGACACAGTGTGCTGCTCCACAGTGCTGCAACTTGGGCTTTCTGGAAGATCCTGTGCTGCATAAGCAGGAATGCTAGAGCTGCCACTACCCTCTGCTCCTCTAGGGCCTCCTCTTTGATGGCCAATGCTGGCCCCCTTGGCCCTGGCATGCCAGGTGGCTCAGTTGGGTCTTGGACACTCCTCTCTCCATGCTCCTCCTCCACCACATTCATGTCCCCATCCCCTAAGCTGTCATGGGACACTCGCCCTGACTCCTCAACTGCTGCCGCTGCCTCCTCCATTTCTGACATCACCTCCTCATAATCATCATCACTGTCTTCCTCTTCATCCTCCATCTCAACCTCTTCATCCTCATCGCTGTCATCCTCCTCCTTGCTGTCCTCCTCCTCCTCTTGGTCAGCCTCCTCAGCCTCATCCTCTGCCACCTCTGGGGCTTCCTCCAGGGCCTCATCTTCCCCCTCCCTTTTGGAGGTGCTGGTGGTGGCAGATGTGGCAGCTGTAGTGGTGGTGATGCTTGTGTTGGGGCAGAGCCTGGATGTGCAGCCTGGTGCTGTAACTCCCGCTGCTGCAGCTGGTGGGAACATCTGCCTGACTTCCTCTCCCTTTCCCTATTCTTTGGCTTCTCTGGCTGTGAAGAGAGGGATAGTGGCCCATAACATGGTTGGAATGTCATACTTGCAGACACAAACATACACACACACACACACTGCCTACTGTGCATGCATATTTCATGGGTCCCCAACATCACCATGTGCTCATGTATGAGCTGCACATATGTCCCCCAGACATGTTGCTGTTTGAGTGATAGATCCCATCACATGCTGACTAATCTCTCAGGGTTGGCTGGGTAGCCAGGTATGGTCATTATATAACAGTCCACTACATGGGATGTGTACTTCTGTAAGCTGATTCCACTGACTGCACCATACACATGTGGCCTCCAGTGGGGGTGTTATCGATTGCAATTGTGCCTCATCCTTTCAACCATTGCAATGGGCCCTCAGCCCCACTCAGTGTGGTGTTCACATGGGTTTCAGACAGATCACCATTGCTCCACAACATCCTGACAGCCCCTGGGGACACATTTGCTACCATGATTTTGTGCATCTGACCAAGCTATGTGTGTGAGGCATGTGGAGGGCATGCACTCAGACTGACATCGCTCACAGGACCTATGTGCATACAGATCGCTGTGCTATGTACATGCTAAGATTTTTCATAGATGTCAGTCACCACTATGTGACTGATGACATATGTGGTGGACCCATGAGGAATGCAGCAAGCCTATAATGCTAGGCAAGCTATATGATGTTATGAAAAGTGTAGGCCATCATATTTGTCATTCCTGGTGGCACGTGGAGACTGCCATGTGGCTCGCTTACCTGCGTCTGCTGCAACCTCCTCCTGGAGGCACTATATAAGTTCAGGCCTCTGCCAGCACATAGTCTGGAAGCGGCACTTCAGTGCCTCCAGTGTCTTTCATACACCAAACTCACTGTGGAAGAGAGGTTAAGGATCAGATTTGCATCGTTTTATGTCCACATTGACCCTGCAGTGCAAGACATAGCTGTTCCCTGTTTACCTATCTACCCGAGCAGCAGGGGCATATGTGTCCATTCTCAGTGGACAATTCACTTGTCAGTAGTTATACCTCTGTGTACCCTATGCAAGGGTTCTCCCAAAGCCCTGTGTCGAAGTAGTATGATGGTAGTGCTAACAGATCAGGCCATCTACAGGTGTTAGACAATGCTTCCTAACAGATCAGGCCATCTACAGGTGTTAGACAATGCTTCCAGAACCTTAACAGCTGTGCAGATATTGGCTCCTGGCAAGGCATATGTTGCTGCTCTCTATGGATCTCAGTAGTATATGCCACTATATGTGGGGCTTTAAGGACACTATCTGGTAGCTCTCACTAGCATCCCCACATCATCCTTAGCCCTTCCCAGTCCTCTGAGTATCAGTACAGTGTGGCTGTCACCTTGACCCTGCATATGCTTCCTCAGATATGTGCCTTTCACCTTTGGACCCCATAGGGCCATATCCCTTCTGCAGCTGCCTCTTTACGGCCCCTAACAAACACTCTCCAGGCCCCTACACCCTGCTGTGTGCCTCCACTTTCTATATGCCCTGTTACTTCCTCACCTTTTCCAATCCCGTACCCCACTCTGTCCCATCTCATCTCATTTATGCAGGATCATACCATCCCCTTCACTCTGCTGCCCTGCCCCCCTCATTTTCCCTAATCCCCTCATCACCAACCCTTCTGTACCTCCCTCTTGTAACACAACTCTCGGAGCATTCATGGTTTGTGGTTTTTAATATATTTTGTTTGCATGTATGTGATTATTGCACAGAGTCAGCTTTGTGATGCTGTACGACTCCCAGCTGTGCAACATGTGGTGATATGCGGGGATCAGGGAGCCTCAGTGAGGGCATATTAGGAAATGTGCATCTGTTCCCATCTGTTTACTTCAAGGTTCTCCAAATGTTCATAGCAAGCACCAATCATTTCTCATGGAGGCTGGGCAGTTGCAGCAGGCCACAGGATAATGGCTACAATGACAGAAGTGATGCCCCTACAACAAGCAAAACCTGCAACAGACCCCAAAAGCTATTATAGTTCTCCTGCTGTGGTCTTTAACCTGTGACCAATGCATTTGCAAGACATCCTCTAACAGGGAGAGCTATTGATTCCTCCTATGTGTTGTCTGTAGCTGCATACTGTTCTAAGCAACCTGGGATGGCAGAGGCATGCATTAAAAACTATGGAACTTGGCAGAGTCAATAACCTGACACATGGCACTGACCACAACATCTTCCATGAACCATCCTCACTGTTTGCATGCACATTCCCACAGCTAGGCCTGTGGCAGAAGATTATTTCTAATCTGCTGCTCTGCCCATCCCCCCGCTCTCCTCCCTGGGCCTCCACCACCCATTGGCAACTCACCTCCGCAGCTGGAGCTGGATCCCCTCCAGATGGCCATAAAGAGGCAGAGATTGGCCCTACAGTGACCTCTGGATTACAGCACCATCTTGGCAAGGGTCTCAGCTTCAGCAGCGCTGAAGTTGATCGCCTGGCCGCCATGCTGCTGCTGTGCTGCTGCTTCTCATCCAGAAGGGGCTCCTGCACTGGCAGTACATGGAAGGTCATAATTGGGCATGAGGGAGGCAAAACCCGGGCAAGGGCAGGCAAACCTGGGTACACCGGTCCTTGTACCGGGGCAATATCCGCCACCTTCACCATACCTGTATAAAACAGGGTATTGCAACCTTGCTCACTTTTAGGCAGCTCTACCCGTGTGCAGCAAAATATCATGCCTTACTTGCCTTTGTATCACTGTGCGGTTACATCCTGCACTCCTGCCATGCATGGTTTATCGATTGATATTCATGTAGGCTCCTTTGCGCAGGTATCTCAAATTTCCCCGCTTGTGTTCCACCCGCATAGCCAGATTTGGACGCCGGCAGACGATCTCCCATAGCCACTCATTTTCCATCTTTGCCTGCGGGTACACTGGCTGACTCGCGATTCGTGCCCTTTCCTGAGCGGGTTTTTTTTAGCATGTTATCGGCTTCTTCTGTGCCTCGTGCAATATTGGGTGGTATATCCAAACAAAACAAAAATCAAAAATAACCTCATATGCCAAAGAAAAAATATGTGTATATAACTGAGGGAGCTCAAAATACTTCTGGCACAAGAATTCCAATGTGCTCCGCTCCTTTCATCTCTGCTCCCAAGGTTACCAAATTTTTAAAGTCCTTTTTTCTTACTCCTTAGAAAATCCTTCTTCATTCCATAATTTTTTAATTTAAAAAAGTCAGTCCAGTCCCATATCTTCTTTTTGGAAAAGGTTGAAAGCATGCCTGTTTCAACAAGCCTATCAAGCTTTTTTTTAGGCACAGTTTTGATAGAGTAAGCAGAGGAATTCTATGATATTCAATAGGCATCTTCCTTAATTTTCCTTTTTGCTTTTAGTTAAGTTTGTCAGGATGTGTTTGTTTTGTATATATTATTATTATTATTATTATATGATTTGATGGTGGTTATTTATTAGTGTTTTAATTATGTTATGGATTATTGCTTATGCCTCAATTTTTTTGATGGTGTGGGATATAAATTCTTTCAAATAAATAAATAAATTAGGCTTCCCACAACTGCCCCACCACCTTGTAAACTACCCCACCCACCAAATATAATCCTAATCTAACTGCCTCACCATCCTGCAAACTATTTCACCCCCAAAACTACCTTTCCACAATTATCATGAAACCCCAAAAGTATGTCCTCCATAATTGCCCCACCACACTCAGACTCAACATTGCACAGCATATGCCTAATAAGAAGCAAGCACACACCATGCCACACTCTCACACATGCATGCACACACTCAAACACACACATATGCCACACAAATACATGAACACCACATATACACAGATGCAGGGATTGCTAATAAATCCCTAGTAGTGATTTATTTATTTATTTATTTATTTACATTCTCTTATATACTGCGCTATTCTGCATCAGTGCGGTTTACATTGAACAAACTGAAATTACATTGAACAGGGCATTATAACTTGGAGATAACTATTTTACAGGGAACATGGGCTATTGATGTGCTGCATTTTAAATTATTCACATAGATATTTCATTTACAACTACTACCACCCCCAAAACTCCCTCACCAAGAAAACCTAATCTTCCTGCAACTGCCCCACAACCCCCCAAACTACCTTCACAAGTGATCCAATGTCCTGCAATCTACCCCACCCCACCCCAAACTACCCTGCAACTGCCCCCACTGCCCTGCAAAGAATAATCACTCCAAAAAATGTTCTCCCTGCAATTACCACAACACCATGCAAACTACCCCCACCTCCAAAACTACCTCCCTGCAGTTACTCTACCCCCAGGGGCGGCCCAAGGGGGGTGCGGGGCCATGTGCGGAGACTCGGTGCAGGCCCTCATTTGCATAAGGTGTCTCATTTGCATAAATATATAAATATTTGCATAATGTTACCATACACTAACTTTTAGTAAACATGCCTCTTAATGAGTATATGGATAAAGAAAGACTAAAAGATTTCTACATTACTATAATCCAGTACCAACCGCCAGGCACATTAGGAACTACTACAAACACTGCCCATTTAGAACCCATAACAAACCCGCCGTATCCTATCAGCACTACCAGAACTCACAAAGCACCATACCCTATCTATCAAAAGGCAACACTGCAAATATTAAACCAATACATTTCAAAGAATAACAATACATGACCTACTGGGGAAAGAGAACAAGTGGCAATGTCAAATAGGAATTCCATAAACAGAATACCTCAGCTCAGTTACACATGCAGAACACAGACCATCACCAAACAAGGAATCACAATTTAGAAACAGGAAGACAATAATTAAACTGGGAATCCCAAAATCCAAACTTGGAATGTACAATACTGTAGAAATAAAACTATACTTTAATTTGCTCTTGTACTAAACAAAGCACAGACGTTAATGATGCACATTTACCAGAGCTGACATATTCCAATTTATAAATTCAAAATAAAGAGATATTTTTCTACATTTTGTGCATTTTTTTCAGCTGCAATTGCTCCAGCCACTTTCTTCTGGTTTCTTTGTGTCTTCTGCTAACTCTCCATCATCTGCTGTCCATTTGTCCTTTCTTCTCTCTTCTAGTTTTTTTCCATTCTCTCTCTACATCTGCTTTAACATACTAATCTTTCTCCTTTTGCTCTTTCCTCATTCCTATTTCATCCACTCAAATTTTACCCCTCCATCCTCAATCCCCACTTACTCTCCCAATATACGGCAAATTGTAGATTTGTCTTCCCTCCCACACAAAATATTTTTCCCTCTCCATTTCACTATCCCAGCTCCATCCCATTCTAATCCTCCCCCAACATCAGCTGCCTTCTAGTTCCAGCCCCACCCAGCATCCCGCTCACTTCTAGTCCCTGCATCAGCCCATTTCCAGTCCTAGCCCCCATCAGCCCATTTCCAATCCTATCCTAGCCCCACCATCAGCCCATTTCCAGTCCTAGCTCCTCCATCCATTTCCAGTCCTATCCGAGTCCCTCCATCAGCTCATTTCCAATCCCAGCCCCCCATCAGCTCATTTCTATTCTAGCCCCACCATCAGCCCATGTCAAATCCTAGTTCCTCTCCACTCAGCCCATTTCCAATCCAAGCCCCCCATGAGCCTACTTCCAGTTCTAGCCCCTCCATGAGTCCATTTCAATTCAAGTCCCCACCACAGCCCATTTCCAATCTTAGCACCCCCAACAGCCTATTTCCAGTCCTATCCTAGCCCCTCCATCAGCCCATTTCCTGTCCTAGCCCCCCCCCACTCAGCCCATTTCCAGTCCTAACTCCCTACCCTCACAGCCCATTTCCATTCCAAGCCCCCCTCCCCATCAGCTATTTGCAGTTCAAGCCCCCTTCCACTCAGCCCATTTCCATTCCAAGCCCCTGTCCTCATCAGCTATTTGCAGTTCAAGCCCCCTTCCACTCAGCCCATTTCCAGTCCTAGCAATCCCCCCCCGAGCCCATTACCAGTCCTAGCCCCCCCATAGCCCATTACCAGTCCTAAGCCCCCCATCAGCCCACTTCCAGTCCTAACCCCCCCATTACCCCATTTTCAGTCTTAGCCCCCATCACCCATTACCATTCCTAACCCCCCATAGCGCATTACTAGTCTTAACCCCACATCAGCCCATTTCCAGTCCTAGCCCCCCCCATAAACCATCACCAGTCCTAAGCCCCCCATCAGCCCAAGTCCAGTCCTAATCCCCCATCACCCCATTTTCAGTCCTAACCCACCCATAGCTCTTTACTAGTCCTAACCCCCCCTTCAACCCACTTCCAGTCTTAGCCCCCCCATAGCCCATTACCAGTCCTAACCCCCCATCATCCCACTTCCAGTCCTAATCCCCCATCACCCCAATTTCAGTCTTAGGCCCCCCCATCAGCCCAATTCCAGTCTTAGCCCCCCCCATAGCCCATTACTAGTCCTAACCCCCCCATCAGCCCACTTGTAGTCTTAGCCCCCCCATAGGCACCCCCATAGCCCATTACCTGTCCTAACCCCCTCCTCCCCATCAGCCCACTTCCAGTCTTAACCCCCTCTCCAATAGCCTATTACCAGTCCTAACTCCCTCCCCCCCCTTCAGCCCAGCTAGGTTAAAAAAAACAAAAACCGGCTGCTGCTGCTGCTGCCGCCGTGGCAGCAGCAGAATCGAGCTTCCCGCGGGGCTCCCCCCTGTTCTGCAGAGTCCTCCATGCGGCTTCAGCGCGGGCTTTTCAGAGCCGCACGAAGGGAGAGTTTCCCTTTCTCACGGCTCTGTTAATCCCGCCGCGGGGCTGATGGGAAGCTCTCTCTCTTCGCGCGGCTCTGACAGCCAACACTGAGGCTGCATGGAGGAGTCTGCAGGGCAGGGGGGCCCTGCGGAATGCTTGATTCTGCCGCTGCCACAACGGCAGCGGCAGCAGCAGCCGGTTTGTATTTTTTTAACCTAGCTGGGCTGATGCAAGATGTTTTTTGCGCGGGGCCCCCTGAAACGCGGGGCCCTGTGCAAAAAACATTCTTGCTCAATGGACGGGCCGGCCCTGTCTACCCCTAAAACTATATAATTCAGAAATGTCCCACCACCCCCCGCTACCCCAACCACAGGCACAACACATGCACAACACACACAGAACACACAACAGAGATGCAGGGATTGTTAACAATTCCCCTCTCTGGGATATACTGCTTTTTAAATTATTCACATATATATTTCATTTTCTTTGCTGTTATTTCTACTATAAAAACTGACTGATTTTCACTGTTTTCTTATTGGTTGCTGTGTGTACTAGCAGGTAATTCTGTTATCATGGGTGGGACTAGATTAGCAAACTGGCAAGCTAGGGACATATATATGTTCCAAAGTTTAGGGGGTGCCCTGTTAAGTATGCTCAGTATTCAGGAGTTAGGATTATCAATACTTTTTCTCATCATTTAACTGATTTAACATTAATGTCTGGAAACTAGAAGGATGGTTAACATGTCTGCACATTTTTCCATAGTTTAAAATCTTTATCTATAGTTCTCTAATCCTCCCCTCTAGATGAGTGAGCCTGCCCTGCCTGCATCCAGTATAATTGGTAGCAGAGACTGTGGTTGGATCCAGCCAATGGGAAGGCTGCGATAGTGAAGTACTGCAATGTTGCTGAAGTCACAGGATGGGAGGTGATGAGCTGGGGGAAGTTCAAGTGATATACACGTTATGTTTCTGCATGTGCTGGGAGATGGAAGAGAAACGAACCATCCCACCCCCCTCCCCCCAAAAAAGTGCATCAATGCATATTTATATAGGAAAAGCTATTCCAACAGCTGTACAGTGCCTGGCGAAAGCATTCATCCCCTTGGTTTTTGTCCTGCTTTGTCACATTACGTACAACCTGGAATGAAAATGGAGGTTCATTTGGATGTTAGCTAATGGACCTAACAATATAGTCCAAATTGGTGAAGGGAAATGATAATAAAATACCTTGTATATATTAAAAATAAAACAAGTAAAAACTGAAAAGTTATGAGTGCATATGTATTCATCCCTTTTGCTATGAAACTCCTAAATAAGATCTGATCCAACCAATTAACCTCAGAAGTCACATAATTAGTTGATTAGGGTCTACCTGGGTGCAATCAGTGTCACATGATCTGTCACATGATGCCTGTATAAATATAGCTGTTCTGAAATGCCCCTCAACTGCAACACCACTAAGCAAGCAACATGAAGACCAAGGAGCACTCCAACAGGTCAGAGACAAAGTTGTGAAGAAGTATAGATAAGGGTTGCGTTATAAAAAAAATCCCAAATTCTGAATATCCAGCGGAGCACCATTAAATCCATTATAACAAAATGGAAAGAATCTAGTACCACTACAAACCTGACAAGAGAAGGCTGCCCACCAAAACTCACAGACCGGGCAAGGAAGGCATTAATCAGAGATGCCACAAAGACACCAAGGATAACACTGAAGGAGCTGCAAAGATCCACAGCAGAGATGGGAGTATCTGTCTATAGGACCACTTTAAGCCATACACTCCACAGAGTGGGGCTTTATGGAAGAGTGGCCAGAAAAAAAAAATTGCTTAAAGAAATAAATAAGAAAACACGTTTGGTGTTTGCACAACAGCATGTGGCAGACCCTCCAAACACATGGAAAAAGATTCTCTGGTCAGATGAGGCAAAAATTTGGCCAACATGGGAAATACAATGGGTGGCGCAAACCTAACACTTCCTATCACCCTGAAAACACCAGTCCCACAGTGAAACATGGTGGTGGTAGCATCATGCTGTGGGGATGGTTTTCATTGGCAAATACAGGAAAACTAATCAGGATTGAAGGAACGATAGATGGCACTAAATACAGGGCAATTCTTGAAGAAAACCTGTTTCAGTCTGCCAGAGATTTGAGACTGGGATGAAGGTTCACCTTTCAGCAGGACAATGACCCTAAACATACTGCTAAAGCTGGTTTAAAAGGAAATATTTAAATGTCTTGGAATGGCCTTGTCAAAGCCCAGACCTCAATCCAATTGAGAATCTGTGGCATGACTTGAAGATTGCTGTACACCAACGCAACCCATCTAACTTGAAGGAGTTGGAGCAGTTTTGCTTTGAGGAATGGGTGAAAATCCCAGTGGCTAGATGTGCTAAGCTAATAGAGACATATCCTAAGAGACTTGCAGCTGTAAGTGCAGCAAAAGATGGCTCTACAACATATTGACTTTGGGGGGTGAATGCATATGCACATTCCTGCTTCCAGTGTTTTTTTTTTTGTCTTAATTATCGTTTGTGTCACAATAAAGGATATTTTGCACCTTCAAAGTCATAGGCATGTTGTGTATATCACATGTTGCTAACCCCCAAAACTCCATTTTAATTCCAAGTTGTAATGTGACAAAACAGGACAAACACAGAAGGGATGAATACTTTTGCAATGCATTGTCCTGGAGGGCCTACAATCTAATTTTATACCTGAGGCAATGGAAGACTGTGTGACCTACAGGAGATCACAAGGAGCAGCAATGGGTTTTGAACCTGTTTTTCTTGGTTGTCAGCCTACAGCTTTAGGATACTTCTTCACTATAACTCACATCCTCCATGGTATCCTTGAAAGGCTTTAGGACTTCTACTGCTTGATTATCGTTGTCCGACTCCTATTTCTAGAGAGCTTTCAGTACTGTTCTAGGTATCTAATGATATCTGATGGAATGCTGCGCATTGTTCCATTCGCCTCTCTAGCATCAAATAGGTGGAATTACACATGGCACCTACATTCCAAATGAGCAGATGCACGGGTGCTCCTATTGCTTTCTTCTTCGAATGTGTACCTTTCTCATCCTTCATACTCCAGTGAAAATACCCCACTTATTTTCTTGCACTTCAATTGCTTCAGAATAAGGTAGCCTCTTCCTTTTGTCCTCAGCCCTAGGCGACTACAGTTTTTAGAACTGTGCAAATAATCCAATCTCATCATTATGCCCTTCAGTTGCTGCTTTAACCATGTTATTGACACTGTCTATTACAAAGTAGCCAGGAATAACAGTTGTCTAATACTAGCCTAACTGCTAGCCCTCCATAGTTATTTTTATATCTACTAACAGGGACTGATTTATGGCTATGGTCTATCACCTAGGTGTGTAGCAAAGCCAGTCTGTAGTCTTTTGTAGTTTCAGCTGTAGATACAGTAGGCCCTCTAAGCTATCCAGATAAAGTTATCCGGATATGCTTAACCCACATTATTCAGTGGTGCTGGGATAACCAAATATCTTCTTCAAAAACTGAATCAAAGACATCCTGTAAGTCATTTGGGGTCCAATATTGGAAAGGCATTTACATAGTTTACGGACCCATAGACCATGTAAATGCCGCTGAATGGGAGTTTCATCGGCACCAACTAATGCTGCCATACGCCTGATGCTAACCGCTTAGCATCAGGGCGTGTTGTGGGCAGTGACAGTCACTAATCAGGTAGCGGTGATATTGCACAACTATCTAGGTAGCTACCTGTGGCTAAAGCTAGGTGTAGCAAAAGCTGGCCTAGTTTTACCTGTGGGAGCTAACTGGATAGCGGTGCAATATCACCACCTCCCAGTTAGCTTCTGTGACATCAGAGACTGTACGGTGACCCTGGTTATTCAATGCTGGGGCCACATATGACCCCAACATTGAATATCCATGGTTAGAGATTAGCGGCAATGGCTATGCACCATAGCAGCGCATAATCATCCCAATTGAATATCGGGCCCTTGGTTATCTTTTAACATGTTCAGCCTCCCTGAATGTCAGCCTCAAAAATAACTGGTGAGAACATCTGTAAATGTGTACTCTAAAATTTCTGCTTTGGATGGTGTGCAATCTATTAGTGAAACTAGGGACTGGGAAACTAGCAAGCAAGCAATCATCTCTTATCAAATCTGTCTTCTTCAAACAGTGCAAAGAGTCATCCTAATTTTTCATACTGAGTTTCCTCCCCTTACTTATGCTTTTGTAGTGTCTCTGTATTTCTATTAGATAAGGAGATAAAAAGCTAAATGCTGAACTGGGCCATTCACAAGCACTGCCCAATCTTTTAGTGTCTTTACTAAACTGTGTGTGTTAATGTGCCTAAGTGTAACTAAATACAGTCTACAGACTTTTTTGTTTTGTTTTGAAGGAATATCAACAAATTCAGATAAACAGCTATACAAATATTTCCAAACAGCCTGTGTATTTTGATCTGTGGTCTGTAAGAATCAATGAATGAGACTGCCAGAAAAAAAAATTGTGTCTTACAATGGGAGAGAATACAGATCCCAAGTTTAAATTTCACCATCAGAAATAAACACAATTATTTTAGTATAAAAATGAACACCATTAATTTAAGTGTATTTTCTCATATGACTTACAGATCTATAAATATATAAATAGGGCAGATGTATATTTCATGCTTATATAGTGTTACATACACACGCGGTCACAGAAAGCGAAATATACACACTCTCACATGGAAGATTTTTCATTACAGAATACCAGATACCCATTAAATTATTGAAGAGCTTCCTGTCATATTTATTACAGAGGTGGCTGATATTTCTGCCAATTGTCAAATTTCAGTTTCCTGTTGTTGATTTTCATGCATGAGAAACACAGAGCGGCTGGAGTGATGCCAAAGCTCCATCAATCTCGCCTAGCTGTTTCGACCTCAGGATATGTAAGAGTAGCAGAGAAATTGGAAGATCAATGCCTTGCCCCCTCCCACCCCTACTGCAGCTGCTGCTATTGAGAAATTAATATGAAACTCGCTATAAATAAAAGATAAAAGATGATATGACTCATGGTGTAAAATATTAAGAATGGACACAATGTACTGAATCAAAGCCTACCTAAATTAACCCTTTCAAAGCTGCTTCTTTCCTCACTGCCTTGAGTTTTAGAAAGCAGCAGAGAAAGGAGCAATGGTCTTCGTAAATTGCTGAAAGATTATGTTGGTTTAGACGGATAGAAATTAAATTCAGAAAGTCTCAGTCAAATAATAAAAACTTGTATTTTGTACAAGCAGCATCCAAATTTCACAGCTCTGCCCTCATGTTGCGGATGATACCAAAATCTGCAATAGAGTAGACACCCAGGAAGGTATAGATAACATGAGGAGGGATCTAGCTAAGCTTGAAGAATGGTCTAGAATTTGGCAGCGGAAGGGGTGTCGGGTAAAGTTTGCCTTTTTGTGGATGATACCAAAATCTGCAATACAGTAGACACCCAGGAAGGTGTAGATAACATGAGGAGGGATCTAGCTAAGCTTGAAGAATGGTCTAGAATTTGGCAGCAGGGATTTAATGTTAAAAAATGTAAGGTCATGCATTTGGGCTGCAGCAATCCAAGGGAGCAATACAGTATAGGAGGTGAAGTACTTTTGTCCACTAAAGAAGAGCGGGACCTAGGCGTGGTTGTGTCTGATGATCTTAAAGTAACTAAACAGGTAGAAAAGGCGATGGCAAAAGCTAGAAGGATGATTGGGTGCATACAGAGAGGAATGGCTAGCAGAAAAAAGGAGGTGATAATGCCTCTGTATAAATCTTTGTTGCGACCTCATTTGGAGTATTGTGTGCAATTCTGGAGACCACACCTTCAAAAAGATGTGAACAGGATGGAGTCGGTGCAGAGGGTGGCTACTAAAATGATTAGTGGTCTTCATTATAAAGCTTATGAGGACAGACTGAAGGATCTTAGTATGTACACCTTAGAGGAAAGGCGGGATAGAGGTCATATGACTGAGATGTTTAAATACCTCTGTGGCATAAATGTTCAGGGAGAGAGCCTCTTTCAATTGAAAGCAAGTTCTGATACGAGGGGACATGGGATGAGGGTGAATGGAGATAGATTCAGGAGTGATAATGCAGAAATATTTCTTTACGGAAAGAGTAAAGATCCATGGAATAGTCTCCCAGTGGAGGTGGTAGAGATGAGGACAGTAACTGAATCCAAAAAAGCATGGGACAAACACAGAGGATCTCTAAATGTAAAAAGGGGACTGCTTTAGTTGTTGATATGGAAGGACAGACTAGATAGGCCATGTGGTCTTTTTCTGTCATCATATTTCTATGTTTTTACTGAAAACCAAGATTAAGTTTGAGTCTATGGCTTTGATCTAGTCAACTGATTTCACTTAGGAGTCAGTTTGCTAAGCATGTTAGGTTTTTGCAGCTAATGCACCATAAAAGTGCAGTGTGCCACGTTAGTTGCAAAAGCCTTGTGCTATCTGTTGGGGCATGCATAGAATTTCCCCAGCAGATAATGCAGCGAAATCACACAGAATGTGGCCTGGCAGCATAGTCGATACAGCTAACACCACTCATTGAAGTAACGTTAGCTGCACCGATGCTGTCTGTAGATCCAACAGGTACTGCATTCTGTTGAGGGCCACGGTAACCGTGTGATGCAGAAATGCCCACTTTCGAACCTAATCCCTCTCACTCCTGCAAATAACATGCTTTCTGCAATTGCGCAGAAATTGGCTGTGTTATTGGCAGTTGTCCCTTGTTAACTGCCACTGTGGTTTAGCAACATGCCCCTTTGTGGCTACATGTGATGACTTAAAAAGTGTGTGACTCTGAATAGGTTCTAGGATTCTGGGAAAACCTATTAGCTAATCCTGAGCAGAAATTTTTCAAGCCTAAATCTATCCATCTAAGGTTTACCCAGCTATATACAGGCTCATTTTAAACCACAACATAGCTACATAAATTGTGACTGAACTTGAACTAAACATCCAATTAAGCTGGCTAAATGACTTATTTATAAGCATTATCCAATAGACAGAAAAGGGAGAACACTTTCAGTAAAGGGAATCCTCATTTGAACACCTAGTACCCATTTTATCATGCATTTTATATATATTTATAACTGTCTAAAAATATTTAATGTTGTACCTGGCAATATACTTCCAGTCACACTTTGCCAACATAACTCTGGGTCTGGGTTGCCAGAGTCAGCATTAAATCAATGGAACACTCACAGACACACAAAGACTCTCACAGGAATGGCATACCCACAGATGCCCACAGATTCTCTCATAGGAACGACACACCCACAGACTCTCTCACAGGAGTGACACACCCACGGACTCTCTCACAGGAATGGCATGCCCACAGATGCCCACAGATTCTCTCACAGGAATGACACACCCACAGATGCCCACAGATTCTCTCATAGGAACGACACACCCACAGACTCTCTCACAGGAGTGACACACCCACGGGCTCTCTCACAGGAATGGCATGCCCACAGATGCCCACAGATTCGCTCACAGTAATGGCATGCCCACAGATGCCCACAGATTCTCTCACAGGAATGACACACCCAAGGAATCTCTCAAAGGAATGGCACACCCACAAATGCCCACAGATTCTCTCACAGGAAGGACACATCCATAGACTCTCTCACAGGAGTGACACACCCGCGGACTCTCTCACAGGAATGGCATGCCCACAGACTCTCTCACCGAAATGGCACATCCAGATTGACTTTCTCACAGGAATGGCACACCCACATGCACCCACAGACTCTCTCACAGAAATGGCACATTCACAGACACCCATAGACTCTCTCACAGGAACGGCACAGCCACAGTCACCCCCACAGACTCTCTTACAGAAATGGCACATCCACAGACACCCATAGACTCTCTCACAGGAACAGCACACCCACAGACTCTCTCACGGGAATGGAACACCCACTGATTCCCACAGATTCTCTCACAGGAACAGCACACCCACATACTCTCTCACAGGAGTGGCATATCCACAGACACCCTCGGACTCTCTCACAGGAACGGCACACCCACAGACTCTCTCACAGAAATGGCACACCCACAGGCACACACAGACACTCTCACAGAAATGGCACATCCAGATAGACTCTCTCACATGAATGGCACACCCAAGGGCACCCACAGACTCTCTCACAGAAATGACACATTCACAGACACCCATAGACTCTCTCATAGGAACGGCACACCCACAGACTCTCTCATAGAAATGGCACACTCACAGACTCTCTCACAGGAATGGCACACCAACAGGCACCCCCACAGACTCTCTCACAGAAATGGCACATCCACAGAAACCCATAGACTCTCTCATAGGAATGGCACACCCAAAGACTCTCTCACAGAAATGGCACACTCACAGACTCACTCACAGGAATGACACACCCACAGACACACATAGACTCCCTCACAGGAATGGCACACCCACAGACACCCTCAGACTCTCTCACAGGAATGGCACACCCACAGGCACCCACAGACTCTCTCACAGGAATGGCACACCCACAGGCACGCACAGACTCTCTCACAGGAACAGCACACCCACAGACACACATAGACTCTCTCACAGGAATGGAACACCCACAGACACCCAAAGACTCTCTCACAGGAACGGCACACCAACAGACTCTCAAAGGAATGGAACACTCACAAACACAGACTCTCTCACAAGAATGGCACACTCACAGACACCCACAGACTCACAGGAATAGCTCACCCACATAAGCCCACAGATTCTCTCACAGGAATGGCACACCCACAGACTCTCTGACTGAAATGGCACACCCACAGACACCCACAGATTCTCTCACAGGAATGGCACACCCACAGACTCTCACAGGCATGGATCACCCAGAGACAAACACAGACTCTCTCACAGGAATGGTACACCCACAGACTCACAGGAATGGCACACCCACAGATGCCCACAGATTCCTTCACAGGAACGGCACACCCATATACTCTTTCACAGGCATAGCACATCCACAGACACACATAGACTCTCTCACAGGAATGGCATACAGTTTCTCACAGGAATGGCATACCCACAGGCACATACAGACTCTCTCACAGGAACAGCACACCCAAAGGCACCTACAGACTCTCTCACAGAAATGGCATGTGCACAGAAACCCATACACTCTCTCATTGGAATGGCACACCCACAGACTCTCTCACAGAAATGGCACACTCACAGACTCTCTCACAGGAATGGCACACCCACAGGCACCCACAGACTCTCTCACAGAAATGGCATATTCCCAGACACCCATAGACTCTCTCACAGGAATGGCACACCCACAGACACTCTCACAGAAATGGCACACTCACAGACTCACTCACAGGAATGGCACACCCACAGGCACACACAGACTCTCTCACAGGAACAGCACACCCAAAGGCACCCACAGACTCTCTAACAGGAATGGCATGTGCACAGAAACCCTTAGACTCTCTCATTGGAATGGCACACCCACAGACTCTCTCACAGAAATGGCACACTCACAGACTCTCTCACAGGAATGGCACACCCACAGGCACCCACAGACTCTCTCACAGAAATGGCATCTCCACAGGCACCCATAGACTCTCTCACAGGAATGACACACCCACAGACAATCTCACAGAAATGGCACACTCACAGACTCACTCACAGGAATGGCACACCCACAGACACACATAGACTCCCTCACAGGAACGGCACACCCACAGACACCCTCGGACTCTCTCACAGGAATGGCACACCCACAGGCACCCACAGACTCTCTCACAGGAATGGCACACCCACAGGCACGCACAGACTCTCTCACAGGAACAGCACACCCACAGACACACATAGACTCTCTCACAGGAATGACACACCCACAGACACCCATAGACTCTCTCACAGGAACGGCACACCAACAGACTCTCAAAGGAATGGAACACTCACAAACACAGACTCTCTCACAGGAACGGCACACCCACAGACACCCACAGACTCACAGGAATAGCTCACCCACATATGCCCACAGATTCTCTCACAGGAATGCCACACCCACAGACTCTCTGACTGAAATGTCACACCCACAGACACCCACAGATTCTCTCACAGGAATGTCACACCCACAGACTCTCACAGGCATGGATCATACAGAGACAAACACAGACTCTCTCACAGGAATGGTATACCCACAGACACCCACAGACTCACAGGAATGGCACACCCAAAGATGCCCACAGATTCCTTCACAGGAACGGCACACCCACATACTCTTTCACAGGCTTAGCACATCCACAGACACACATAGACTCACAGGAATGGCATACAGTCTGTCACAGGAATGGCATACCCACAAGCACACACAGACTCCCTCACAGGAACAGCACACCCAAAGGCACCTACAGACCCTCTCACAGAAATGGCACATTCACAGACACCCATAGACTGTCTCACAGGAACGGCACACCCACAGACTCTCTCACAGAAATGGCACAGCCACAGACACCCAAAGACTCTCTCACAGGAACGGCACACCCACAGACTTTCTCACAGAAATGACACACTCACAGACTCTCTCACAGGAATGGGACACCCACAGGTACCCACAGACTCTCTCACAGAAATGGCACAGACACAGACACCCAAAGACTTTCTCACAGGAACGGCACACCCACAGACTCTCTCACAGAAATGGCACACTCACAGACTCTCTCACAGGAATGGGACACCCACAGGTACCCACAGACTCTCTCACAGAAATGGCACACCCACAGGCACACACAGACACTCTCACAGAAATGGCACATCCAGATAGACTCTCTCACATGAATGGCACACCCAAGGGCACCCACAGACTCTCTCACAGAAATGGCACATTCACAGACACCCATAGACTCTCTCATAGGAACGGCACACCCACAGACTCTCTCATAGAAATGGCACACTCACAGACTCTCTCACAGGAATGGCACACCAACAGGCACCCCCACAGACTCTCTCACAGAAATGGCACATCCACAGAAACCCATAGACTCTCTCATAGGAATGGCACACCCAAAGACTCTCACAGAAATGGCACACTCACAGACTCACTCACAGGAATGGCACACCCACAGACACACATAGACTCCCTCACAGGAATGGCACACCCACAGACACCCTCAGACTCTCTCAAAGGAATGGCACACCCACAGGCACCCACAGACTCTCTCACAGGAATGGCACACCCACAGGCATGCACAGACTCTCTCACAGGAACAGCACACGCACAGACACACATAGATTCTCTCACAGGAATGGCACACCCATAGACACCCAAAGACTCTCTCACAGGAACGGCACACCAACAGACTCTCAAATGAATGGAACACTCACAAACACAGACTCTCTCACAAGAATGGCACACTCACAGACACCCACAGACTCACAGGAATAGCTCACCCACATAAGCCCACAGATTCTCTCACAGGAATGGCACACCCACAGACTCTCTGACTGAAATGGCACACCCACAGACACCCACAGATTCTCTCACAGGAATGGCACACCCACAGACTCTCACAGGCATGGATCACCCAGAGACAAACACAGACTCTCTCACAGGAATGGTACACCAACAGACTCACAGGGATGGCACACCCACAGATGCCCACAGATTCCTTCACAGGAACGGCACACCCACATACTCTTTCACAGGCATAGCACATCCACAGACACACATAGACTCTCTCACAGGAATGGCATACAGTCTCTCACAGGAATGGCATACCCACAGGCACACACAGACTCTCTCACAGGAACAGCACACCCAAAGGCACCTACAGACTCTCTCACAGAAATGGCATGTGCACAGAAACCCATAGACTCTCTCATTGGAATGGAACACCCACAGACTCTCTCACAGAAATGGCACACTCACAGACTCTCTCACAGGAATGGCACACCCACAGACACCCACAGACTCTCTCACAGAAATGGCATATTCCCAGATACCCATAGACTCTCTCACAGGAATGGCACACCCACAGACACTCTCACAGAAATGGCACACTCACAGACTCACTCACAGGAATGGCACACCCACAGGCACACACAGACTCTCTCACAGGAACAGCACACCCAAAGGCACCCACAGACTCTCTAACAGAAATGGCATGTGCACAGAAACCCATAGACTCTCTCATTGGAATGGCACACCCACAGACTCTCTCACAGAAATGGAACACTCACAGACTCTCTCACAGGAACGGCACACCCACAGGCACCCACAGACTCTCTCACAGAAATGGCATCTCCACAGGCACCCAGAGACTCTCTCACAGGAATGACACACCCACAGACACTCTCACAGAAATGGCACACTCACAGACTCACTCACAGGAATGGCACACCCACAGACACACATAGACTCCCTCACAGGAATGGCACACCCACAGACACCCTCGGACTCTCTCACAGGAATGGCACACCCACAGGCACGCACAGACTCTCTCACAGGAACAGCACACCCACAGACACACATAGACTCTCTCACAGGAATGACACACCCACAGACACCCATAGTCTCTCTCACAGGAACGGCACACCAACAGACTCTCAAAGGAATGGAATACTCACAAACACAGACTCTCTCACAGGAATGGCACACCCACAGACTCACAGGAATAGCTCACCCACATATGCCCACAGATTCTCTCACAGGAATGCCACACCCACAGACTCTCTGACTGAAATGTCACACCCACAGACACCCACAGATTCTCTCACAGGAATGGCACACCCACAGACTCTCACAGGCATGGATCACACAGATACAAACAGACTCTCTCACAGGAATGGTATACCCACAGACACCCACAGACTCACAGGAATGGCACACCGAAAGATGCCCACAGATTCCTTCACAGGAACGGCACACCCACATACTCTTTCACAGGCATAGCACATCCACAGACACACATAGACTCACAGGAATGGCATACAGTCTGTCACAGGAATGGCATACCCACAGGCACACACAGACTCCCTCACAGGAACAGCACACCCAAAGGCACCTACAGACTCTCTCACAGAAATGGCACCTTCACAGACACCCATAGACTGTCTCACAAGAACGGAACACCCACAGACTCTCTCACAGAAATGGCACAGCCACAGACACCCAAAGACTCTCTCACAGGAACGGCACACCCACAGACTTTCTCACAGAAATGACACACTCACAGACTCTCTCACAGGAATGGGACACCCACAGGTACCCACAGACTCTCTCACAGAAATGGCACAGACACAGACACCCAAAGACTTTCTCACAGGAATGGCACACCCACAGACACCCAAAGACTTTCTCACAGGAATGGCACACCCACAGACTCTCTCACAGGAATGGGACACCCACCGGTA
Organism: Ichthyophis bannanicus; assembly: GCA_033557465.1. Taxonomy (NCBI): domain Eukaryota; kingdom Metazoa; phylum Chordata; class Amphibia; order Gymnophiona; family Ichthyophiidae; genus Ichthyophis; species Ichthyophis bannanicus. Next base: position 632,268,043 of record CM066032.1, read on the forward strand.
CCCACAGACTCTCTCACAGAAATGGCACAGACACAGACACCCAAAGACTTTCTCACAGGAACGACACACCCACTGACACACATAGACTCTCTCACAGGAATGGCACACACACAGACAACCTTGGAATCTCTCACAGGAATGGTACACCCACAGACTCTCTCACAGGAATGGCACATTCACAGACACCCATAGACTGTCTCACAGGAATAGGCACACCCACAGACTCTCTCACAGAAATGGCACACTCACAGAATATCTCACAGGAACGGCATACCCACAGACTCTCTCACAGAAATGGCACAGACACAGACACCCAAAGACTCTCTCACAGGAACGGCACACCCATAGACTCTCTCACAGAAATGGCACACTCACAGACTCTCTCACAGGAACGAGACACCCATAGATACCCATAGACTCTCTCATAGGAACGGCACACCCACAGGCACCCACAGACTCTCACAGAAATGGCACATCTACAGACACACAAAGACTCTCTCACAGGAATGGCACACCCACAGGCACCCACATACTCTCTCACAGGAATGGCACACCCACAGGCATGCACAGACTCTCTCACAGGAACAGCACACCCACAGACACACATAGACTCTCTCACAGGAATGGCACACCCATAGACACCCAAAGACTCTCTCACAGGAACGGCACACCAACAGACTCTCAAATGAATGGAACACTCACAAACACAGACTCTCTCACAAGAATGGCACACTCACAGACACCCACAGACTCACAGGAATAGCTCACCCACATAAGCCCACAGATTCTCTCACAGGAATGGCACACCCACAGACTCTCTGACTGAAATGGCACACCCACAGACACCCACAGATTCTCTCACAGGAATGGCACACCCACAGACTCTCACAGGCATGGATCACCCAGAGACAAACACAGACTCTCTCACAGGAATGGTACACCCCACAGACTCACAGGAATGGCACACCCACAGATGCCCACAGATTCCTTCACAGGAACGGCACACCCACATACTCTTTCACAGGCATAGCACATCCACAGACACACATAGACTCTCTCACAGGAATGGCATACAGTCTCTCACAGGAATGGCATACCCACAGGCACACACAGACTCTCTCACAGGAACAGCACACCCAAAGGCACCTACAGACTCTCTCACAGAAATGGCATGTGCACAGAAACCCATAGACTCTCTCATTGGAATGGAACACCCACAGACTCTCTCACAGAAATGGCACACTCACAGACTCTCTCACAGGAATGGCACACCCACAGACACCCACAGACTCTCTCACAGAAATGGCATATTCCCAGATACCCATAGACTCTCTCACAGGAATGGCACACCCACAGACACTCTCACAGAAATGGCACACTCACAGACTCACTCACAGGAATGGCACACCCACAGGCACACACAGACTCTCTCACAGGAACAGCACACCCAAAGGCACCCACAGACTCTCTAACAGAAATGGCATGTGCACAGAAACCCATAGACTCTCTCATTGGAATGGCACACCCACAGACTCTCTCACAGAAATGGCACACTCACAGACTCTCTCACAGGAACGGCACACCCACAGGCACCCACAGACTCTCTCACAGAAATGGCATCTCCACAGGCACCCATAGACTCTCTCACAGGAATGAAACACCCACAGACACTCTCACAGAAATGGCACACTCACAGACTCACTCACAGGAATGGCACACCCACAGACACAAATAGACTCCCTCACAGGAATGGCACACCCACAGACACCCTCGGACTCTCTCACAGGAATGGCACACCCACAGGCACGCACAGACTCTCTCACAGGAACAGCACACCCACAGACACACATAGACTCTCTCACAGGAATGACACACCCACAGACACCCATAGTCTCTCTCACAGGAACGGCACACCAACAGACTCTCAAAGGAATGGAATACTCACAAACACAGACTCTCTCACAGGAATGGCACACCCACAGACTCACAGGAATAGCTCACCCACATATGTCCACAGATTCTCTCACAGGAATGCCACACCCACAGACTCTCTGACTGAAATGTCACACCCACAGACACCCACAGATTCTCTCACAGGAATGGCACACCCACAGACTCTCACAGGCATGGATCACACAGATACAAACACAGACTCTCTCACAGGAATGGTATACCCACAGACACCCACAGACTCACAGGAATGGCACACCGAAAGATGCCCACAGATTCCTTCACAGGAACGGCACACCCACATACTCTTTCACAGGCATAGCACATCCACAGACACACATAGACTCACAGGAATGGCATACAGTCTGTCACAGGAATGGCATACCCACAGGCACACACAGACTCCCTCACAGGAACAGCACACCCAAAGGCACCTACAGACTCTCTCACAGAAATGGCACATTCACAGACACCCATAGACTGTCTCACAGGAACGGCACACCCACAGACTCTCTCACAGAAATGGCACAGCCACAGACACCCAAAGACTCTCTCACAGGAACGGCACACCCACAGACTTTCTCACAGAAATGACACACTCACAGACTCTCTCACAGGAATGGGACACCCACAGGTACCCACAGACTCTCTCACAGAAATGGCACAGACACAGACACCCAAAGACTTTCTCATAGGAACGGCACACCCACAGACTCTCTCACAGAAATGGCACACTCACAGACTCTCTCACAGGAATGGGACACCCACAGGTACCCACAGACTCTCTCACAGAAATGGCACAGACACAGACACCCAAAGACTTTCTCACAGGAACGACACACCCACTGACACACATAGACTCTCTCACAGGAATGGCACACACACAGCCAACCTTGGAATCTCTCACAGGAATGGTACACCCACAGACTCTCTCATAGGAATGGCACATTCACAGACACCCATAGACTGTCTCACAGGAATAGGCACACCCACAGACTCTCTCACAGAAATGGCACACTCACAGAATATCTCTCAGGAACGGCATACCCACAGACTCTCTCACAGAAATGGCACAGACACAGACACCCAAAGACTCTCTCACAGGAACGGCACACCCACAGACTTTCTCACAGAAATGGCACACTCACAGACTCTCTCACAGGAACGAGACACCCATAGATACCCATAGACTCTCTCATAGGAACGGCACACCCACAGGCACCCACAGACTCTCTCACAGAAATGGCACATCTACAGACACACAAAGACTCTCTCACAGGAATGGCACACCCACAGGCACCCACATACTCTCTCACAGAAATGGCACATCCATAGACACCCAAAGACTCTCTCACAGGAACAGCACACCCACAGACTCTCTCACAGAAATGGAACACTCACAGACTTTCTCACAGGAACGTCACACCCACAGGCACCCACAGACTCTCTCATAGCAATGGCACACCCACAGATTCTTTCACAGGAATGGCACATCCACGGACACCCACAGACTCTCTCACAGAAATGGCACACTCACAGCCTCTCTCACGGGAACGGCACACCCACAGTCCCACACCGACTCTCTCAGAGGAATGGCACACCCACAGACACCCTCGGACTCTCACAGGAATTGCACACCCACAGGCACACACAGACTGTCTCACAGAAATGGCACATCCACAGACACCCATAGACTCTCTCACAGGAACAGCACACCCACAGGCACCCAAAGACTCTCTCACACAGAAATGGCACATCCACAGATAACCATAGACTCTCTCACAGGAACCACACACCCACAGACACTCTCACAGAAATGGAACACTCACAGACTCTCTTACAGGAACAGCACACCCACAGGCATCCACAGACTCTCTCACAGAAATGGCGCATCCACAGACTCTTTCACAGGAATGGCACACCCACAGATACACACAGACTCTCTCACAGGAATGATAGTTCAGTAATATTATTTAAATGCTAGGATATACTCTTATATAATAGAAGTTTGAACAGATTTCTCTTTATAAATTGGTTTTCCCTTTTTATACTGGGAAAAAAAGATGGAACTAAGGTGGAGACAGGACAGGACAGAAACAGTACACCTGGGGATTTACTTTTTAGTCAATCAGTGAATCTGTTTGTCCATCCACATCTGATTCTTTTCAGAAGCACAAAGAAACAAATGTGTGGAGTGGGTGGAGAGGGGAGGGAAAGGAGGTAAGTAGGAGTAGAGGAGGCATGCAGGTAGAGAAGAGTGACATGGTGTTAGTGGTGGGGAGCCTGAAACACCACCAAATGTGTGCATATAGTGGTGAAGATCTTGAGCTCTACCACTGGAAATTGTAAGAGAGCCAGCTTGGGCTATGAATCAAGCAGCACAGGGGCAAGGATGCTGGGCTTTCCAATGAAAGGTGCTGAGCAACTGTTCCAGGTTATGAAGAACACAAACTAACTAGGAAGGAAGGGAAGGAAGGAAGGATAGGAAAGAAAAGTATACAATGAGGGAGTGAGCATGGGACAGGGAGAGAGTGCAAGGAAAGGGAGGTGAAGAATGGGAAAAGGGAGAGAATGTAAGCAGAAAGAAAAATCCCTTCCCTATAAATACATGTGTACACATGCAAACACACATTCCACCAGTGTCCCTCCAGCCCCATCAATCCCCAACACACTCCTATCCCCTCATTCGTCCCTACACACATGCCTTTGTGCCCACACACCCCTTGCCCCTGTTCACACCTCCAGGCACAAAAGGTTTATGTTTATGATTTAGTTTATCCACCATACCGCCTTTTCAAATTACACAAAGCAATTTACAAATAAATTTTAAAATAAGTATATTAAAAAACGTAAAAAGAGTTCCAATAGTAGATAGGACAGAGAAGTAAAAAAAGAAGGAAAAAGAAAAGTGCACAGCAGATGCATGCAACAGAACATAGCTGGTAAGCAATCATACATCTAGCATGTAACTTCTTCCTTTCTACCTCTGGGCTCAGCCTGAACCACCAGTCTGGCAGTTCTAAGGCTTGTTTGAAGTGGTACTACGTTTTAAGTTCAGCCTTGAAGCCAAAGTTGATTTGGCAGTCTGTTCCAAAGTGATGGGGCTAAAAAGAAGAAGGTGCTTTGTCTTGTGGATTCATAGTGTATCCTGTTTTTAGCGCAGGCAGACATAGCCTGTTGCTGTGTACAGATCGAAGAGAGCAAGCCAGGCAGTATGGTATAATCAAAGCCAACAAATAGTCTAGTAGAATGGTCAGATGAGCAAAGGAGTTACAAGGTCATATTGATTTGCGTGTGTGAGAATAAGAATAGTGGTATTCTGTATTGTCTGTAGGCATTTGAGCTCAATATTGGGAATACCTGTATATACGGAATTACAGTAGTCAAGCCGAGATATCACCAAGGCGAGAACAACAGTAATCTGAACTGATGTATCTAGGAATGGACGGATTGAGCAAAAGTGCCTCAGGGAGTTGAAAGACATCTTCACCACCTGACTAATGTGTTGAGAGAAGGCCTAGATAGCAGAAGGAAGAGGTCAAAGTGATGACATGTCCCTTGATATTTGGTGCGATACTTGGGCCTGCAAAACCTCCACTAATCCAGTTGGCTGAGGACTTGTTAGAATTCAGTTGCAGGCAGTTGCAGGCAGTTTTGGTGAAGCCAGTCTGCAACCATGGTGAGACATTGATTCATTGGGACAAGATTGAGGTTAATGCTGTTAGTGAAGGAAACAAGGAGAATATCATCTGCCTAGATAGACTTAAGTAAAGGACTTAAGAAAATATTGAAGAGGATAGGAGCAAGGACGGAGCCCTTTGGAACCCTGCATGTGAGAGGATAGGATTCGGAAGAATTAGTGTTGATAAAAACACGAAAACTATGGTCTGACGCGAAAGACTGAAATCATTGTAAAACAAAGCCTCGAAGACCAATTGAATGTAAATGTGACAATAGCAGATTATGATTAACAAGGTCAAAGGCCATGCTTCCTCAGTTCTTCCTAACCACCCCTTCCCATTGCCCCCAAAACATACCCCTCCTCCCTCACATTACACTTCCTCTCTTCCCACACACACATAACTCCCCAAATAAATATGTAGCCCCCTTCTCAGACAACCTCCATACTACATATTCCCACATATATGTATTATTATAGATACAAATATATCCACATCTGTCATACACACAAACCCATACATCCTTCTACAACTACACAGCTGTTGCTAGTCTGCCAGATCCCCCCACCTTATCCCACACACACACACACACGTCTGTATCTGGATGGAGGAAGCGTAAATATGCCATTTTGTTGCACTATTAATGTGGACTTTCAAATTTGATAAATCCTCATGGGTTCTACCCCTTCTGCACTGTGTGGTGTTGTGTAAACATCAGAGTCATTCAGAGGGTTATTTTATAAACCATTTTTACATGTAAATGAGTCATGCCTAAAAGCATTCATGGTGCAAACTGACACATTCAGGTAGAGTAGGTGTGCACAGAGGTGCAGTTTGGGCAGAACCTTTGCAGACTCTCGAACTACACACGCAGGGCCTCTAAACCGTGTAAATGCCGCTGAACGGGAATATCCCCAACTAACGATGCTGTACGCCCTGTTGCTAACCGCTTAGCGTCATGGCGTGTTGTAGGCATTCTGGGGTGTGTCATGGGCAGCAACAATTGCTAACTGGGTAGCGGCGATATTGCACCACTAACCGATTAGCAACCTGCGGGTAAAACTAGGCAAAACAAAAGCTGGCCTAGTTTTATCCGTGGGAGCTAACCGGGTATCGGCGCAGTATTGTTGCTACCCAGTTAGCTTCTGAAGCATCTGAGGTTGTGCGGTGACACCGGATATTCAATGCTTGGGTCGCATATGACCCCGATATTGAATATCTGGAGTTAAAGGTTGGCAGAGATGGCTATGCACACTAGCGGCGCATATCTGTCCCAATTGAATATTGGGCCCACATTTTATAATATTCATCCATATGCATGTAAAGGATGTGCTAACATCTATGCCTGCTTGATTACAAGCAGAATGCCTGCACCTTCTGTCTAGGAACAATTACTGGAGGATTTCTGCCAGCACTTTATGAAGCTACATAGGCACCTATATGTCTTTATAAAACAGGTTTAAACTAGGCATCTTCTTGCCCTTTGAACTTAGGTGCCCTGCTATATATTTACCCCCAACACAATAATGGTAATAACTGGAGAGGAAAAGAATAAAGCTAGTTTAATTTTCCAGCTACTCAAGTATAGTTTTCTTTTTGGTTAAAAGTGCATGGTATCAGAAATGGAGACTATTTTCATGATATCTACCACTTTTCTTCTCCAAACAACCTGGAGTGGGGGGGGGGGAGAACATTCGACCCTGCCTCTTGAAACGTCTGCTGTTACTTTTGTTCCCGCATCAAACAGCTCTAGCTGAGATGGTGGTCTGCAGCCAAGAGGGCTTAGTCATACATATGAGTCTTTTTTCGCTACTCAGATTGGCAACTATAGCCCCACATCCCTAAGCTGGTAAGTGGTTATAAGGGGTTATTTTTGAAGATTTATTTCCACAATTTCCACATGGAAAATCCAGCATTTACACATGGCAATGACATCCATTGGTAAATGATGATATTAGAAAAGGCTAGATTTAAATGCCGATGTCCATGAGTGCTTGATTTTATAAAGCTGCACCTAGTTAACATTCAGTTTGCTGCACATCTATCATGCCTATTTCATAAAGTGAAGTACGGACATACTTAACTTTATAAAATAGGGGCATAAGTGGCACGATACGTGGCAAATTTAGGCATGATAAGTTATTCCATCCCTAGGGTTGGGGTAAAGTCTACAGCTATTTTTGAAATAAGTGTGTAAATTATAGCATTTTATAACTTGCGTGTGTAGATTTTCTCTCTGCCTAGGCTCTGCCATAACTTTTCCACATGCATGCCTATACTGCAAGTGTGCCCCTGATATACATGCTTATAAAACAGCAGCCGCCTAAAGTACATACCTAAAGGTCTACCTGTGAGCTTAAGTAATGGAAAATACATGGCTTACATGCTTTGTTAGCACATAACTTTACACCATTCCTTATAACATTACCTCCAATACGTATGAATTTCAATAAGAGTGTTGTGAGCTTGGGTAACATATGGCCTGGGCAGATCAAATTGTACATGTGTCTTCACCATTTCATAGAGCAAATGCACATATATGACCCAAATTGTCCACAGTGGGATGTATAGCTGCTCCCTGACACAAATAGATGTTCATAAGTGCTAGTTCTGTCAGCCCTTTACAGGAAGAATTAAGGGGATTATCCTCCTTAATCCTTCATTGTTTATTCCCTCCTACAAATTGACATTAAATAAATGCACTGACCTCTGTAGTTCACTGGCAGCATTTACTTGTATAGGTTTGCAAAATGGCTCACGTGCATTTCCGGCACATACTGTACAAAATTACATACAGTTTAAACTAAAGTGCACTCAGGTGCTGGCTATTCCACCAGACGTCGATTGGCATAAGCAGAAGAGAGCAGGCAGGTATGACCTTCCCCGCTCCCCATCTCCAAGGCTAATCAGGACCGCACCAGCACTAAGGGGAGTTTAAACTACAGTGCACTCATGTGCCCCTGTACCTGGCAAGCCCGTGCCTGAGGGCCTCGCCAGAAGGCCCTTTGGCATGGACCATGCAAACACTGAGAAGGATTATGAGTATCCACCCACCCACAACAACAGTCAACACAACTACCAGGCAACCCTAGGACACTTCGACAAGCGCCAGAGAGGTAAGAGCGCCCATGTGTCCCTCCGATTGCTTCCTGCACTTTCTGTACCAACATTACTCACCACAGGCAGGTCCACAAGCAATAGAATAGCCTAACCATTAATCCTCCATGTACTGTGAGGCCAAGCTCCACCCAACAGGAATTTCATCACTCGACGACAAAAGGCCCTGGGAGTGGACCATAGAGTGGACCTTTAAAAAAAACCTCTAAAAAAAGACACTTCCACCAACCTTATCACAAGCTCTCACACTCAAACCTCTGTCAAAATCACCATATTACAAACATGCTACATACAGGGATATTGCACACCATTCTTTGCCTATCTCACCTCTTCAAAGGAAAAGCCACACAGTTATACCAACAATTTCCCATTCTGATCATCTACAACATCAGACACACAAGAACATATCAATACATCACACCTCATTCTGATAGAAGACCCAGCTCTGATAATTTAATAAGAATACAACCACACCAACACCCAACCTTCACAACTGCACTCACACAAATACTACCCTAACATGTGCCCTTATCAACTCACGTTTGGCACATAATAAAATTCAAACAATTTATGACCTCATAGAAGGTCATAACATTGATATACTATGCATAACAGTGACATGGCTAAATGATTCAAACAGCACACTCACAAACCAACTGAACACATCCACTCTAAAATACACAACCACCCGAGGGCCTCCAGCAGAGGAGGAGGAGTATGTAGCCTCACTACAAACAACTAAAGTTCAACACTCTGGAAGCAACCTCCACAGACGGTCTCGACATAACCATCATCACCAAAAGTATTAAACAATATGCTTAACCTACAGAGCCTTCTTAGCACAACCAAATTAGAGAATGTACTTGATGCAGTCTGCTCAAACAAGAAAACCAGTTTCATATTCCTTGGAGACCTTAATCTCCCATCAATATCCAAAAAGCTATACTGGGCCTTCATTCAAGCCATGAACAACCTTCAATTCAGGCAAATTGTCTATTACCCCACTCACGACAAGTGAAGCATTCTAAACCTCATTTTCCTCCCAAAATACCTAGCAAACAATCCTGACCTTCCACCCATATCAATCCAGCCTGTCTATGGTCTGTCACAAACTGCTAGAATTCTCACTGCCATCTCCTAGCAATAACACCCACACGCTGGACAATGACAATACCCTTAGAAATTTCCACGCATTTGACAGTCAAGCCTTCATCAAGAAGATCCGCCTAAGCCTAAAGTCCCTTGAAGAAAGTGATCAGATTGAAGCCAGCATAAGCACTTGGAATACAACTATAGCTGAAATAGCACAGGCACCTTCAAATGCAAGCATGTGTGGCCGACAGAAAAAGACCCCATGGTACTCCACCACATTAAGGGACTTGAAGCGCAAGCTAAGAAGAATCAAATGCAAATGGCAAAGAACCATAGACCAGAATACAAAAATTACCCATCTTGAAACACAGAAAGAATACCATGCCCTTACTCTCAAGGCGGAACAGGAGTACCACACCAACCTAATAAAATCAGCAATTAACAAACCCAGGGAACTCTTTGACATAGTAAAAACCTTGAAAAAAAGCAACTTCACTGTCCAAAGCAGATCCCCCTCACCTCCAGCAGATGACAGATTACCTGCAAGCAAAATATGGCTCAAACTTGCTACTGTTAAACAAATCTCCCCACACACAAAACTCAAAATAATGTAGTCCCATGGACCACATTCAAACACATTAACTATGAACATTTGGATAAAATTATCAACTTCATAAACACTACCACATTCCCCCTAGACCCCTGCCCAGTTTCATGGATAAAAACAACAAGACCTCACCTTATCCCAATAATCACAAGAATAGTCAATGACTCTCTCACACAGGGTTTTCTTCAAGCCCCACTCAAGCAATCTTCGATCCTCCCCATCTTAAAGAAACAAATCCTCAACCCATGCACCCCAGACTCAAATATCCAGCATTCCCTTCTTAGCAAAGATTACAGAAAAGACACAACTGCAAGATCACCTTGACAATCATGCACCACTTGACTTACACCAACATGGGTTCTGACCAAAACATGGCACAGAAACCTTACTCACCTCTCTTCTCAACACCATAATCAACAAACGTCAGAAGGATATGTACTTCTTTTTGTTGATATATCAGCAGCATTCAACACTGTCTCTCATCAACTCCTCTTCAACAGACTACACAACATTGGAATACAAGGCAAAGTCATAAAATGGTCCCATTCCTACCTATCAGAATGAATGCAACAAGTGAAAATTGGTCTTCAGAAATCCCTTCCATACGTCCTACACCAAGGAGCACCAAAAGGCTCATCAATATTATTCAACATATACATACAACCCCTATGCAACATCATTCAAGGTCACAATATCCAATATCAAATTTACGCAGATATCATGATTTACACTCCCTTCTGTACAACTACAGCAACCTACTTGTCCATAGACACATGCTTCACAGATATGACCAAATGGCTACAAGACCACAACCTCATCGTCAACTACAACAAGACCGAAATCCTGCATGCTCTAAGAGATCTCACTTTCAAGCCACCAACAACAATAAAACTGAACAACAAAGATATAACATTCAAGATCAAAGTTAAATACTTAGGAGTCATCCTAATGTCATCAAGAGTTCAATCTGCAGTCTCAAGTAAAACAAGTAACAAAATCAGTGTACCACAAAATCAGCTTCCTAAAAAAAACTACGCCCTCTATTAAACCCACCGGACTTAGAACAGTGTGCCAAGCCATAATTACACCCATACTAGACTATTGCAATTCAATCTACCAGGGACGACCCAAGCACACCTCTTATGCACTACAACTTGCAGAAAACACAGCTGCAAGACTTATAAATGGCACATCCCGTTACACCCATATCACTCCAATACTCAAATAGTTTCACTAGCTTCCAATTGAATTGAGAATCAAATACAAAGTTATCATCAATACCCACAAGGTCTTAAATAAGCAATCTGCAACCTGCCTCCAAACTCTCATAAAGAAACCCAACTGTAATAGACCCAGGAGTTGCCACACAACCAATTTAATAGAAGTACCAGCCGCAAAAGTCATAATAAGCCAAAGGATATGCAACAGAGCCTTCTCCCTACATGCCCTGGGCATCTGGAATGCTATGCCACCCCACCTATGAAGAATGGAATCCACAGAAGAATTTCATAAAAAAATTCCTGGAATACTATGTAGTGGATCCTCACTAACCCATTCCCCCTACCAACACACAGATGCTATGTCCACACCAACATGCATGCTGTACATACAGTAGTTAACCTGCAACCCCCTCCCCCCATTTCATTGCTCAATATAAAGAGCACATCTGCTACAATGTTCTTGTTTATTCACATTGTTAAATGTAAACAGCCTTAAATTAAATAAAATAAAGTTGATTTGTTAACTACCAATTTACACATGTAAGTTGCCAAGTTGCCTCTGCTGATTTTTCACACCTGTAGATCTGTAAAATGGCTCCTCCTGCTCTACATGTTGGCAAATACCTGAGCATTCCTGCACGTCCTTATACGGTACATAGTTTAGAAAAGGCTCCATGTTTGACAGATCCTTTTCTAAAACACTGCTGAAACTGTATATATTCCAACCTCAATGCCTCTATTCTGATTTCCATGTATTATTTAAAATTTACCTTTATGTGTGGGCATCTAAATGGCAGATGAAGGTTTAATGTCGAGAAGAGCAAAGGATGTACATATAAAGAAATAATCCCAACTGTAAATCCAAAATTTTGGGTGCCAATTTAAAAGCCACCACTCAGAAAGAGATCTGGAATCCACTGTGGACAGTACATTGAAATTTTCAAGGTAGGGTTGATCTCTCCCCCCTTTTGGTTAAATAGATTCATGTGATTTGCCCAGACTTCTTTTCTGAATGAGCCACCAGAGAGGGAACAAGTCTTTTGTATACTTTAAGCACTGTGGCAGAAATTAAAATCCTCTCAGAGGGATTCACAGTTGCCTAGATAATGCAATTTGATATTATAAAAATAGCACTCAATAACCACTTCTTAACTCATCACAATATCATCTGTGACTATGTTCATTTCACTCAAGAGGAGCCAGGGGAATCTGTATCTGAATTTAGAACAACTTTACATGTTCTGAACCAGCACTGTGAATAATGTGTACCAACAGAAGAATTCACGAGACACCAGCTGGTATTTAGACATGGGATGATCATCTGTTGGAAACTCTACAAAATGACCTTACATTAATGCTAGAGCTTTCCAAGGCTTCTTAAATAACAGATTATCAGGCCCTTTCAGGACTGATTTTATACATCAAACCAGGGTTAAAGCTATGGAAGATACAAGAAATACACTACAAGGGTCCACTGTGTCTTACAAACATAGAAGCCTGTATACAGAGGGCCTGATAATCAGTTAGCAGGACCTGAAAACTCTATAAACCCCACTGAGAGGGATATTCAGTGGAACTAAGCAGCCAGGGACACTGAACATCCCCTCTAATGTCGTGGCACTGTTTGATAGTGCTGGGCAGTCCGTGGGCAGAGCGAGGGTGGTCCTAGCACTTATCCAATTAGTGGCAATTTTCAGTCCATTAACCAGAAGAGTGCCCACTTGTTCGGTCATCTCAATAGTTATCCTACCGTTACGTGGTAAAGCTATCTGAGAAGTGGTTGAATATTGTCACTATCCAGTTTGCCCTGCCAATCAGCGCTGAAACCGGATATTCATTGCTAGAGGATATCTAGATTGTGGTGCTGAATATACAATTTCACTTTTGCCTTCAATGACCATGGTGATGGGATCTGGCTGAGGCATGAGGCTGGGCATTCAGGCTGATCAGAATTGCATGTAGAGGCCGTAGACCTGATTCTGATCCCACAGGCGTGCCAGTGGGATCAGAATCAGGTCTACCTTTGGGTGTTCCCCTTCTGATCAGCCGCACAGGGAGCTGGACAGTCTGATTGAAATGTGCCTCCACATGAGACTTATGAAAAGAGACTTGAAGACCTAAATATGTACAATCTGGAAGAAAGGAAGGACAGGGGAGATATGATTCAGACCTTTAAATACTTAAACAGTATTAATGAACAAACAAACCTCTTCCAAAGACGAGAAAGCTGTAAAACTAGAGGGCATAACATGAAGCTGCAAGGGGGTAAAATTAAAGGCAATGTCAGGAAATACTTTTTCACTGAAAAGGTGGTGGATGCTTGGAATGCCCTCCCAATGGAAGTGGTGAGGGCAAATACAGTGACAGAATTCAAAATGGCATGGGACAGACACAGTGGATTCCTTTATAACAACAGGATAAAATCAGAATAAACATAAGTATTTGAAAGAAAGCTCTGCTACGAGGGGACATAGGATGAGAGTGAAAGGGGATAGACTCAGGAGTAATATGCGGAAATATTTCTTTACGGAAAGAGTGGTAGATGTGTGGAATAGTCTCCCAGTGGAGATGGTAGAGAACATAAGAACATAAGAACATAAGATATGCCATACTGGGTCAGACCAAGGTCCATCAAGACCAGTATCCTGTTTCCAACAGTGGCCTATCTAGGTCATACGTACCTAGCAGTATCCCCAAAAGACACAGGCACCACAATGCTTGTATTGGGTCAAGCATCGATATCCTGGGTCCCTTTTTAATAATGGTTTATGGACCTTTCCTCCAGGAACTTGTCCAAAACGTTTTTAAACCCAGCTACACTAACAGCTCTTACTACATCTTCCGGTAACAAATTCCAGAGTTTGATTACACGTTGAGTGAAAAAATATTTTCTCTTATTTGTCTTAAATAGTTTACCCTGTAGCTTCATTGCATGTCCCCTAGTCTTTCTATATTCTGATAGCATAAACAATTGATCTACGTTTACTCGTTCCACTCCATTCATTAATTTATAGACCTCTAACATATCTCCCCTCAGCCGTCTCTTTTCCAGGTTGAAGAGCCCTAACCTTTGTAGCCTCTCTTCATAGGAGTAGCCTTCCATCCCCTTTACCATTTTGGTGGCTCTTCTCTGTACCTTTTCTAATAACGCTATATACTTTTTAAGATATGGCGACCAGAACTGCACACAATATTCAAGGTGCGGTTGTACCATGGAACGATACAGAGGCATTATAATATCCTTTGTTTTATTTTCCATTCCTTTCCTTATGATACCTAGCATTCTATATGCTTTCTTGGTTGCCGCTGCACACTGGGCGGAGGGTTTTAACATGTTATCCACAATGTCTCCTAAATCTTTTTCCTGGGTGGTGGTTCCCAGTATGGAACCTTGCATCGTGTAACCATAGTGTGGATTGTTCTTTCCTAGGTGCATAACTTTGCACTTGTCCACATTAAATTTCATCTGCCATTTGGATGCCCAGTCTTCCAATTTATCCAGATCCTCCTGCAGTTTTCCACAGTCCTCTTGGGTTTTAACAACTTTAAACAGTTTTGTGTTGTCTGCAAATTTGATAACCTCACTCGTTATTCCCTTTTCCAGGTCATTATGAATATGTCAAAAAGTAGCGGACCCAGTACATATCCCTGGGGTACTCCACTATTCACCTTTTTCCATTGGGAAAATTGGCCATTTAGCCCTACCCTCTGCTTTCTATCTTTTAACCAGTTCCTGCTCCACAATAGTACACTGCCTCCTATCCCATGACTTTTTAGTTTTGCCAAGAGTCTCTGATGAGGGACCTTGTCAAAGGCTTTCTGAAAGTCCAGATACACTATATTAACTGAGTCACCTTTGTCTACCTGTTTATTCACACCTTCAAAAAAACATATCAGATTAGTAAGACAAGATCTTCCTTGTCTAAAGCCATGTTGGCTGTCTCCCATTAGTCCATGACTATCTACATGCTGTGTAATTTTGTTCTTTATGATGGTTTCTACCATTTTCCCCGGTACTGATGTCAGGCTCACCGGTCTGTAATTTCCCGGATCACCCCTGGAACCCTTTTTAAAAATTGGGGTTACATTGGCGATCCTCCAATCTTCAGGTATTACAGACGATTGTAATGAAAGTTCACAGATTACTAATAGCAGGTCTGCAATTTCATATTTCAGTTCTTTCAACACTCTTGGATGTATACCATCCGGTCCAGGTGATTTGTTACTATTCAGTTTATCAAATAGTTGTAATACATCTTCCCGGTGTAGCGATATTTCTCTCAATTCCTCTGCAGTATCACCTTTAAATACCACTTCAGTCTTGGGTAACATCCCTACATCTTCCTCAGTAAAGACCGAAGCAAAGAATTCATTCAGTCTCTCCGCTATAGCCTTGTCTCCTTTTACTGCCCCTTTTACCCCTCTATCATCTAATGGTCCAATTGACTCTCTCACAGGCCTTTTGCTACGAATGTACTTGAAAAAGTCTTTGTTTTGTGTTTTTGCTTCTGTAGCAAGTTCCTTCTCAAATGTTCGCTTTGCCTGCCTTATCAATGCTTTGCATTTAACTTGCCAGTGCTTGTGCTGTTTCCAGTTTTCTTCATTTGGCTCTTTTTTCCATTTCCTGAAAGATGCTTTTTTGGCAGCAACAGCCTCTCTGACCTCACCTTTAAACAATGCTGGCAGTTTTTTGGACTTTCTTCCACTCTTCTTAATGCGTGGAATACAGCTGGTCTGGGCTTCCAGGATAGTATTTTTAAACAA
This sequence comes from Ichthyophis bannanicus, assembly GCA_033557465.1. NCBI lineage: Eukaryota > Metazoa > Chordata > Amphibia > Gymnophiona > Ichthyophiidae > Ichthyophis > Ichthyophis bannanicus. The sequence goes on from CM066032.1 coordinate 632,284,473, forward strand.
CACCCAAGCTTGATGTAAGTCTTTAACCTTTGCAACCGCTCCTTTTAGTTTTTTTCTTAACTATATTCCTCATTTTATCATAGTCTCCCTTTTGAAAGTTAAAAGGTAGTACTGTGGATTTCTTTGCTATCCCTCCTCCACTAATTAAATCACACACGATCATGCTATGATCACTATTGCCAAGTGGTCCCAACACCGTTATTTCTTGCACCAGATCTGGTGCTCCACTAAGGACTAGGTCCAGTATGGCTTCCCTTCTAGTCGGTTCATGAACTAGCTCCTCCAAGAAGCAGTCATTTATTTCATCTAGAAACTTTATCTCCCTAGCATGTCCTGCCATGACACTGACCCAATCGATACCGGGGTAATTGAAATCACCCATTATTACTACTCTGCTGTAACTTTTGTTAGCTTCCTTGATCTCCTTAAGCATTTCATCATCCATTTGCTCATTCTGGCCAGGCGGTCGATAGTACACCCCCACTGCCATCACCTTCCCCTTCATACATGGAATTTCAATCCAGAGAGATTCTACAGCAAATGTTGTTTCCTGCAAAACTTTAATCCTTTCTGACTCAATGCCCTCCCTAACATAGAGTGCAACCCCTCCTCCAATTTGATCAGTTCTATCATTATGATATAGTTTGTATCCAGGTATCACAGTGTCCCACTGGTTATCCTCCTTCCACCATGTCTCTGAGATTGCAATCATATCTAACCTCTCATTTAGTGCTATATATTCTAACTCTCCCATCTTATTGTTTAGACTTCTAGCATTTGCATACAGACATTTTAGAGACTGTATTTTATTAATATTAATCTGGCTATTGGTAGGCATGGGTAATTTGGAATCTTTACGCTCTGTCTGCACCATACTCAAGGGCAATATCTAATTTCAAAAAAACATGGGACAAACAAAGGATCTCTAAAGGAAAAAAGGGGACTCTTATAGTGGGTGATATGGAAGGCCATGTGGTCTTTTTCTGCTGTCATATTTCTATGTTTCTATAACTATCTTTTATATCTGAACAAATAGGGGTGACCTACACAGAGCGGTGGGTAAACCCCTAAACAAAGGCATGAGGAAAGGTGACCAGCACGGAGCGGCAGGTGCACCCACTCTTGCCGCCTTGCTGGGTAGAATAGATGGACCATACTGGTCTTTATCTGCTATCATTTACTATGTTACTATGTTACTAAACTAATATACACCAAACAAATTTAAATGACTCTACTTCCTTTGGAACTTTAAACAATGAAACAATATTAAGATGCAGAAAGCAGTCCACTATGAATATTGGAGCTATTTATTTATTTATTTATTTAAAATGTGTTTATATACCGCCTTTCTGCAATTCAAGGCGGTCTACATAGAACACAACAGAGCAGTGTAGGAACAACTGCGTTACAAAGAACAAGAACAGATAACAACATAAACATGCTATGCTACATAGCTGTGATCATCTTAAATAAACAATTGCAAAAGGGGGAGAAGATGAGGGTAAGGGGGGGGTTGTGGGGCATATATTAAAGAATGGGAGGATGAGCAGGACCGGCTATACAGGAGCTAGTTAGGTTGAGAAGCTAGATCAAGTTAGGTCACGTTGGGTTGTGGATCCTGGGTTAATGTTGTGGTGAAATGCTCTTGGAGAAGACATGAGAGCTATCCATTATTTTGCACAGAATGCCATATGCCAAGTGGTAGAAAGTGCTACTGGCTCTCAGAAAAACAATCCAACCTCTGGAGGATGAGTAGCAGGCTTGAAGAAGCTAGGGTTGAGAAAGGTATATAGAGGCTTTCGGGGACATAATACAGTGGCATCCTCTATGCTGCATTGAAGGAGGAAAGTCATGACCTTGATGTGACAGGAAATTATCCTGGAATTAGAAGCTGCCCTCCAAGTGATGAAATATCCTCTCCAAGGATGCCCAGATGGAAAGGTTGAGGAGAATCATTGTAAATTGTGATTCGGTCATTAGCAATGCAAAAACTGTGTGGCTGGCTGGCTAGGACCGTTTGGTGTATTGTTTGCACGGTGCAAAGGTGGCAGATCTCATATGTTACCTGATTTTAGACAGTGCTGGAGGAGAGTCAACTGTGTTGGTGCATGTGGGATTTACACATATATGAGGGTCCAAGAAATATATTGTGGAAGCCAAATTTATGCTTTATGTAGAAAGTTGAACTCTGTGTTTCAGAGTAACATTAACAGTGACATGGTACTTCTGGGCTGTCTGCCCCTACTTTTGACTCCCCATCTGTCCCTGCCCTGACCTCCAGCCTTTTCTCCCCACCCACTACCTGCCCTGCCCTCCTCTTTACCAATAAACAGGAGCCCTGCTTTAGTAAATGTGGAAACAAACGGCCATAGCTTTTATTTTTAACAACATTTGTTATTACATTTATCAATCAACATGAGCAGAACCTTGACCTGAACAACTCAAAGAGGGATACTAATCTACTGTATGTGTTTTAGTCCAAGTCTTCAGTTTGCTGGGTCTACCCTCAACTGCCCACCTGCTCTGTGGTGCACAGCTGTCATTATGGAGCACCCAAGGCTGGTCGCCCCATCGTGCAGCCAGCTGTGCCCATTTTTCCCCCAAACACCCATTTGACTAAACCGGATGCTACCCATCCCTTGACCCATCTTATGCAGTCAAGATTTCTCCCTGGGCACAGATGTGCCTCCTTTAATTTGTGATTCCTGGACCCCTTCATGTTCACAACCCAGACCCAATGCCCCGTTTATGGTGTCTGAACCCCATTAAGTCCTTCCTTTCCTCTTGTTTGGTTGCAGGTGTCTGCCATCAGGATGGTGCCAGCATAAACCTGTGCCCACTGCAGTACTGAACCAATTGTTTCCTGGTTGCTGGCCAACAAGAGGTCATTGTCTGGCCCCAGAAGGTGAAGCCCATCCATAGAGTACAATCCCATGCTGCCCCTGTGCAGTTTTTAGTGCCTTATCACCACTCCCCTGGTGCCCTAACAAAGTTCCTGATTTCTGTGTTGAACTTCTTCCTGGCCTTCTCTTTACCTTGGTATTGTGGGCATCCCTCCGTTTTAACTGGGGGATTATATTAGACCATATGATATCAACCTTTCTACATGTGGCGTTTATCTGTGCTAAGTCTCTTTTTATTCTTAAGATCAAGTCAATGTTTTTATGCTGATGAGGTCATTTCTAACAAGGTATAGCAAGAGCCAATCAGGCACTACTCAACCTTTGTCCTAGTTCATTAAAGCAGTTATCAGATGCTCCTAATGCATACCCTTTTGCCTAACCACTGGATGGTCACCATGCTCAGATGGAACCCCAGCTGCTTGGCTTTGTCTGCTCTGCCAACCTTTTCTGGCCAAATAAATGTAGGAGTGCCCGGTGATCCAAACTGTGCACTTCCGCTGCTTTATTATGACATAAATGTCTTGTCATCGACTGCAATTTACTGTATGCTGTGTATCTCTTGAGGCCTTATCTAGTCCAAATTTCCACCTGCCCAGATTTTTTATGCTTGTTGGCCCCTGGCCCATCCCATGTGCTAGCAAGGCTGCCTCTATTCTGAATGAATGTGAGGACAGATCCCCCAAGTTTAGACCTGCCTGTCTCAAGCCTATTCACCATACTATCCTGAATGGGAATTGTTAGAGACTGCTACCATCTCGATGTCTGAAAAATATGCCGGCTACTTTTGGCCTGCCCTCCACATATGATTCTAGTGCGTGGATTGGGCACAGCGGGGCAAAGAAATTCAACAGCTGCACCTGCTGTCTCTTCCCAATTTGGTTGGTCTTGGACTACCTCAGGATTATGATCAACTCCTCCTCCCCCTATTCTATATCCTTTGTCCTTAGTCCAGGACCTTCCCATGCCTTCCTCACTGGGACTACTACCTTGCTGATGTGAAAGACCTTGAAAAACATCACTAAGAATGCTGCCCTGAATAGCCTGATCTCAGAGCTCTTCTTCAGCTCCATGCGTAACTCTCCTACTACTGCCTCTATTGGGCCCATCATGATTAGGCATCTCCTGCCTGGACACTGTGCCTGCTGTCTTCCATCATCTTTTCAATATAGCATATTTTAGTAGCATCCTTGGCTCGTCCAATTTTAAGAAGAAGGTGATGCCTGCTAAGTATGCCTTTACCTTTGCCCTTGCACCATGTGATGGATTCCATGATTGTGCTGCTACGGATGAAGGAACTCACATCCCCTTCTTGGTTGCAAATCACCCAAGAGTCATCTAGCTTCTCTGGTATGCTCTCTATGTACTCGGAAGCAGGGAATCCCTTATCATTTCTACTGCCTTCTCGACCCAAGCTCCCACAGCTGCATTGGCATACTGGTGGCTCTCTCCTCTGCCTTTGGTGCCACCTTCCTGAATGTTGGCTACTAAACATCTGTTGAAAGTTCAGCCCATGGCCACCACTGAACATACAAAGCTGAGGTGCTTCAGTATAACTTGAAGTTGCCTTAAAGTTACCTTTTTAGCTGCCACATTTGGGCCCCCATAGACCCTCCCCCTTTCACTCTTAAGAAACCCCCGTACCATAAAGGCCACCCAGGTTCACCTTTATGAGTCCCTGGTGACACAGGGGTAGACCACAAGCTACATTATTCCTTTACTACAGTAGTCCCTAACCTATGGTACTGGTTACCATAGATTAGTGACTCCCATGGTAAATTAATGCAATGGTGATCAACACAAGCTGCTTTATTCCATTTGAATAATAATGAAGTGTTCTGCATGCTTTGCATCTCATTAGTATTCAACATGCAGTGAGTAAAAATAGTGCATTATTGCAAAATAATGCATGTTTTTTCCCTTTAATGTCCATTAAGGGGCAAATATGCATTGTTCTCATAGCATACTTTAGCAACTTCTATACCCCCCCCCCCCCCCAGGACCAGCCCAGTTTCCTTCCTGGTGCATAGCCATAGAGCCCCATTGAAGTCTGATTTTCTTACACCTTTTTGTAAGGATAGATTCATTGTGCTTGTTAAATGCTCTCTGGAAGCCCAGTAGCACTCCTGCTTGCAAAATGTCCTTGGGGAACTGTTTACTATGCTTTCTACCCTTACCATAAACAGAATAACATAAGAAATGCCAACTGAACTAAACCATCTTACCCTTCCAATCTGCCTGGATATTCTGTACCTTCTGATAAGAATCCTTCTCAGCTAACAACCAAAGTCTGACCATCTGCCAGAATTCAGCATTTCCAGGAAAATCTTTTTAAATTCATCTTTGTACTATGCCATCTAGGTGGGAAGAGATTACAAGTTGCCTACATTGTTCCTCCAGCATCCATCTTTTTCATGCCTGCCAACAAGGAGGGAGAGAGACAGAAAGATGATAGATAGATAGATAGATAGATAGATAGATAGATAGATAGATAGAGCTATATCTGTTGGGATTCCCCTCTGAAGACCTGTAATTAGAGAGGAATTAACCAAGTGAGCAAGGGTGAGTGAAATGTGCATTGTATTTTGCCTTCCATAAATATAATTTGACAAAAAAAACCCATAACCATGGACATATAAAGGAAGGAAGATGACATATACAAATTGCAGACCCTATCTAGTTTTTTATTCATGAGTTTGCCATTTTGTGTTTATGTATAGGGATCAGTGACATTCCAAGGGCGGGTGTTGGGTGAAGTCACGCAACTTCAGTCGGGAGAGCAGAACAGCTGGCCCCTGCAACGTGAGACACCGTGGCAAACCAGCGTAATAGTAAGTTTGCCATGCTGCCTCTGTGTAGCCATGTGGGGTTGGGGAGTGCATTTGCAGAGGGGTTAGGAACGCCACTGATAGGGGCTGATTTTATAAGGAGCCACTCAAAGATGCGTACCATTTACAAGTGAAGTCGCCTATTTTCAAGAGTTTACATGTGTACTTTAGGTGATGTCTATTCTGTAAGCACATGTTTAAGTCTGATCACATGTATTTTCAGTGTGGGTGTGCACAGGGGTGGAGTTTGGGTGGAGCATACATGGAGCACAAATTTATGCACAAAAGTTATAAAATACTATAGCTTATGCAAGTTCTTGGAAAATCTAGTCATTGACTTCAAGTATGTGCATTCTATGCACATTAACTCCACGGATATTATGAAAGTACCTTCATGGTGTATGTTGAATGTAAAATGCAACAGGTGAGATGTGGCTAAATGAATGTGATAGAAAAGGAGTAAGAGGTAAGTGCAAGAATATTTAGGGGTTATTCAGTTTAAGAGAAAAGTTAAGAATATTGTTTAGGCCAAGAAAGACATTAAAAGAGTGTGAAGTAGTTTCTGAAACATACTCTAAGTACTGTTATGTATTGTCCAGTGAGGAAAGTTGTACCAGGTCTTTGTATGCCAAGTGTTATTTTGGGGGTCTATTAACTAAAATGCAGTAGATTTTGCAGTTAATGTGGGTTAACAGCCCAAAGTAAAGCACACTAACTATAAAGACGCCACATGAATGTTGGGGATGGTCACAGCATGTTACCATTCACATAGGGGGCCACGAGAGGCACGAATAGCGAGGATGGACATCCGGCTTGGACACACAGCCCCCGTAATTTGCAGGAAACAGATTCCAAGCCCCAGACTTCCCACATGCGCAGAGGGCTTGTGTGGAGAGCTATGGACGGAGGGCAAGAGGGGGAGCAATGGAGGCAGGGAGGGGGACAGAGTAGAGGCAGACCCATGACCCCAGATATACAAGGCCTATTCTGGTCATGGTCCTGTATGTCCAGTGAGGCCATGATGGAAAGGGGACTTATTCCACCTCGGAGGTGAAATAAGTCCCATCACTGGAGAGAATCAGCCCAGGCGGCCCCCTCCAAAATGGAGGAGAAGCTGCAGGAGAACCCCCGCCACCCGATCCCAGCTGTGGCTACCCCTGCAGAGGGCTGGGTGGTGAGGAACGAAGAACAGCAGTGGTGGCGGGATGCCTGTGTTCCTGCTGGGTGTCCCTGTGCCATGGTGATGGGACGCCACAGCATGGGCCCTCTAGCAGAAGCATAGGCAGGGCTGTACAGGGATGTATTTCAATGTCCTGGGCTGTGGAATTGGGATACATCTGCACCCACGGGAATGTCTATCTCCCATGGGTGTGGAATTGGGTACACAGTCGACCCATCCCATTTTTGGACGGGCCGACGATCCGGACATGCCCTATTTGGAAAGGGGCTCCACATGTAGAGAAAAGTCCATTGTTGTGCATTAACTGAGTGACAAATAATTTGATGCAGTTAACTCTGCCTCTTCAGGTAACATTATCTATGCCATATGATCTGCCACTTTAACAGTTAATGCATGGCAACGTCTAACATTGCCACTGTGGGACACAGTCTCCATTATCCACCATTTTCCCTGTTAGCAGTTAACGTGGAAATGTCCTATAAATGTCCATGCCTTGACTTAAAAGTATGATCTCTGCTTCTTACACTAGTAGCCTCTGTAGGCTCCTACCCATTGTGCTCTATTATAAAATTACCCCTCATAGAGCTGCTATTATAGGCCTCTTATGTTGTATGATACAAATATGCAAAAAGTATTGAAATATGAAAATAGACATCCAAAATCCACTTCCAACATTAAACGTGGGCACACATGCCAGTGAGCAGAAGGAATTAGTGAGAATCCACCAGAAAAAAATAGGAAAGGATTTGTAAAACAAGAGAAAAAAAATGCAAGTATTTATTTAAACTTATTTATAGCCTACCAAATCTGGTCCATAGTCTGTTCCAGTTAGAGTATACCATAACCTATCTAATGAATAAAATGCACAAAATCATCAAAGAAAACTTTGAAAACACAAAAACATACAAGTGATAGCACATTTTACAAATGACGCCCAAGTGCAATCTAGGATTTCCAAGCCAGAACCTCAGAACAAAAGAAAGGACATCTAAGTTTGGACATAATTTCACAAACATAGACATGCCCAATATGGATGTCTGGGGAGCCATTTACATAGATATCCCTGAAATAGCATCCAAGACAGAGGATGTCTAAGAGACATTCAGCAGTGGTTTGAAACAAAAGAAGTTTCTCAATTAGCTACAAACTATCATCGGAATTGTGGAGAGTACTGGGGATTGTGCAATACCATCTTTTCTTCACCCTCTGAATGTTTAATGGCCTAAATGAGCACAATCCTGATGCCTATTGGTGCCTGGAGCAGGTCTAAACTTAGACAAGTTTGCAGACATTCACATTTCTGGAATCAAGCAGAGATGTCTATCACCCCAACCCAGACATGCCTCCGAGTCCAGCAACCCCCTGCCTGCCTGAACATCCCCACACTGGGGATGTCTCTCCCTTCTAAAAAAATTCATCCAAGGCACCCAGTCTGTGCAAGAAGGATTTATCTTAGTTTTTCCCGATATCTAGGCTGCATTTGACTCAGTAAACCACCCCATCCTTCTCCAATGCCTCCAATCTATAGGAATCCAGAATACAGTGTTGAATTGGTTCCAGTCCTTCCTGTTCAGTCATCAGCAGCAAATCAAGATGGGAGACATCTTCTCCACCACATTCACCCAAACTGAAGGCATCCCACAAGGCTCCACTCTCTCTGTCTGCTCTTTAACATATATCTACAACCTCTCTGCTCAATAATCAAATCCCACAACTTACTCTACCACCTCTATGCTGATGACATCCTGATCTACACTCCCTTCAATACCAATCAAACCACTTATGTAAAGCTACAGCACTGCTTCTCCAAAGTTTCACAATGGCTCACAAGCAACCCCCTCTCCACGAACTACAAGAAAATCGAAGCCCTCTTCATCACTAAGGATAGCACATTTACGCCCCCCCCCATCCATTATTCTGAACAACACTCTCAGTATCACTCTAGATCACAACTTCACCTTAAAGCAACAAGTGAAGAAAATGGCGACCGCAATCTTCTGCAAGATCCACACTCTTCAACACCTCCGCCCAAAATTGGACTATCCCGACTTCAGATCCTCACTCCAAGCATCAATCCTTCCTATCCACAACTACTGTAACTCTATTTATCAAGGACTCCCACAATCAACCATCCTCCTATTACATACAGGCCTTCATACCACCGCATGTACCCTTCTGTCAGCCCCCAGATAAGAACACATTACCCCACATCCTCAAGCAACTCCACTGGCTTCCACTCAACTGCCACATCAAATACAAAACACTGATGACAACCCACAAAGCACTATCAGGCCTCTCGTCCTCCCACCTCCTCAGCCCTTTCAATCAAACTTTGAGTCAGCTGCCAGTTTTGAATCCTGGTGCTAAAGCCCGAAGATTTCGCTCTTTGCACCAGGATTCAAAAATGCGCCAAATCCTGACGTAAGCCATTGATGTAGACCTTCTTCTAGACCTTAAGAGCATCGAGATCACCGCCGCCGAATATCCCTTGGCTACTAACCTTGCCCTTTCAAGAGCCAAGCCATAAGCGAGAACCAATCCACCTGAGGCATGTTCAGCGGCCCCTGCCTCAGCAGATCTTTCCTGAAGGGCAGCTTCCACAGTGGCTCCACTAGCAGACGCTGCAAGTCGGCATACCAGGGCCTCCTTGGCCAATCCAGTGCCACCAGAACTACGGTCCCTTGGTGCCTTTCTATGCGCTGGAGGACTCGCCCAATCAGTACCCACGGAGGGAATATGTATAGCAGCCGATCCTCCGGCCACATTTGAATCAGAGCATCCAACCCTTCTGACATCCACTCTCTTCGTCTGCTGAAGAACCTTTCCACCTTTGCTGATGCATAGGTTGCCATAAGATCCATGGCCGGGAGTCCCCAGTGCTGCACTAGCAACTTGAACACCTCCTGATGGAGAACCCATTCTCCTGGATCTACCTTGACTCGACTCAAGAAATCGGCTGTCACATTGTCCCGCCGATAATGCTACCAAATGCTGCTCGGCCCAATCCAGCAGCTCGTCTGCTTCCTCCTCGAGAGCCTTGCTGCCCATACCACTTTGACGATTGATGTATGCTACCGCCGTGGCATTGTCTGAAAACACTCTTACCGCCTTCCCTTTCAGCATCTGCTGAAGGTCCTTCAAAGCCAGAGTGACTGCCCTCAGTTCTAACCGATTATCGACCATGTCTGCTCCAGCTCCATCCACTGCCCCTGCGCATACTGCCCCTCGAAGTGCGCTCCCCAACCGAACATACTCGCATCGGTCGTCAGCGCCTTCTAATCTGGGATTTCCAGAGGCATTCCCTTTTCCAGACAACCTGGGTTCAACCACCATTGCAGCAACTGCCTTGCCGCTGGAGGACAGACTAACCTTTGAGTCAAACTTTGAGTCAGCTGCCAGTCCAACAGCAACACCCTGATTGTCCCTCACACAAAAACTGAGCACCTAACAGACCTGCTCAAGAGCATTTGAGCTATACGCACCATCCCTATGGAACTCTCTCCCCATTACCATCAGGAGCATCAATGACCTTTCTTCATTCAGGAAGTATCTGAAGACCCATCTGTTCATCAAGCACTTTGTAAATAGTTAAGTTATTTGTATACAGTTATTGTATATACTCCATGTTTTGTTATAACTTCGTTTCAATGTCTATTCTAACTTTGAGTTATTTGTAGAACACTTTGACCTGGTGAAAAGTGGTATAAAAGCACAGCTAAATAAATAAATGGCTCCAATGACATCTTCATGATTTGTACGTTTTGCATGCCCATTTTCAGTGCTCCAAATCACAAATAAAGCTTCTAAAAATACCACTATAGTAAACAAAAATAAAATCAAACACTTTATCACATTAAAACAAATATCAAACCTGCTTGAATCCTCATATAACCTATCATTTGATCCACAAATCAGCTAATCCTAAAAACCTGCACAAATAGCCATTCCGTTGAATTGTTTTCAAAAATCAATCCAAAAGATCACTGCATGTATCGAGTCCCCAAACAAGGAAAAACAATTAGCAAAGGCATAAATACACTGGGAAATACCAAGTGTTACCCCAAGAACCACTGGTTGAGCAAAACCGCACACATAAATGATTATGGAGATGTGAACTGAAACCTAAGGATGAGAGATTGATAACCAGGGCATCCTAAAGAATGGTTCCTTGGACCTCTCTTCCCCTTCAAATTGGTGCCCCGTATCTAATCTTCCTTTCCTCTCTAAACTCTTAGAGAAAGTGTTTTTTCTCCAACTCTCATCACACCTTGAGGCTTCTCTTACCCTTCACCCTCGACAATCTGGTTTTCGCCCCGGCCACAGCACTGAATCTGTTCTCCTTTCACTTCTCAATGAACTACACGCTGCTCACGACCATGGTTCTATCTCCCTTGCTGTCTCACTGGATCTTTCCACTGCCTTTGATTTGGTTGACCATCACACTCTCTTGCTTCGCATCCAGGATGCTGACCTTTCTGGTTTGGTTCTACAATGGTTCCATTCTTTCCTGTCATGTCGCTCTTTCTCTGTTTTATCTGGTTCTGCTTCCTCTCCTTCCACTCCCCTCCCTTGTGGTGTTCTTCAAGGTTCTGTTCTCTCCCCTATTCTTTTTAACATCTTTCTGGCCACCCTCACTCTCCTGGTTCAACAACACGGTGTTTCTGCTCACTATTATGCTGATGATATCTTTCTCCTGTACCATACTGATTCTTCTGCCCCAGATATCACCCCTCTCAACAGCTGTCTCTCTGCTGTTGCTTCTTGGATTTCTTCTAATTTTCTTCATATTAATCTTGTAAAAACCTCAGCAATTTGGTTCACCTTCAGTCATCCCCCTTCACCTCTTACGCCTGTACTTTCTTCTTCACCTACCCCTCTGGTCTCTTCCCTTAGATATTTAGGTGTCACTCTCGACTCTGCTCTCACCTTTAAAGGTCATATTTCATCCATTTCATCCATCCATTCAACCAATGACTATGGTTAGTCAAGTAAGTTCCCTAAACAACATTGCTCGCTCCAGATTAAAATCTCATGCATCCCTAACCTATGAAGCTCAAAACCTATGCTAATTTGCTGTAAATAGTTGTGAATATTTGTTATTATCTTATTTTATCTTTAACCCCATTTATCCCTGTTTCACTCCCTGTTATCTGTAAACTTGACATATGTTTTATGCTTAAGTACAAGGTTGTTAAAATGTAAACCGCGCTGATGATGAATAGCGCGGTATATAAAAACTGTTAAATAAATAAATAAATTGTTCAACGTTCCTTTTCTGCTCTAAGACAAAATTGTGCTGTCCGTCCTTTCCTTTCTTCATCTTCTATGGTTACATTACTTCTCTCTTTAGTCCTCTCATGTCTTGATTACTACAATATCTGCTTGGCTGGTCTTCCTCAATCTCAGCTTTCTCACATCCAACGTGTTCAGAATACCGCTATCTGCATCCTTACCCAAGCATCCCATTTTGATCATGTTACCCCTCTTCTCTTACATCAGCACTGGCTCCCCATTCCAGATCATATACAGTTTAAAATTCTTATTTTTGTGCACAGAACTATTTACACTGGTGTTCCTTTATATCTTGCCGACCAGGTACGTCTTCACACTCCCCACCATTCCCTCCACTATATTCACACTAACCGTATGTTCCTTCTTTCCCCGTCTCAGGCCCACTTAGAGTCCACACGATCCTCCGCCTTCTACTTCCTTGGACCGCGACTCTGGAACTTGCTCCCCCCCCGCCCTCCGATTGGACCCTTCCTTCAAATCATTTAAAACTCAGTTAAAAACACACCTCTTCTGCACAGCTTTTGATCTTCCTCCTCCTTCTTTCCTTCCCTCCCCAGTAGCAAGAATAAAATAAACTAACATCTCTCTCTTCTTTTTCTATTACTGGTTGTCTTGTCCTTTTCTTCTCTGACTCTGTCCTTTCTCCCCCTTTTGAAATGTTTAAATTGGCGTTCTCTTCTCTCTTTCTGCAGCGCTTTTGTGATTTTTTAACTTGTAAATACTCTGATACCCTGTAATGGGCGGTATATAAAGTTTTAAATAAGCATAAACATAAACAATACATTACAGATGAGATGCTTCCCAGCAAATATAGAAAAACCTATTAAAATAGACATCTTTAGATTCTATAACAAAGAGCTGGAAAAGGTTACTCATCTCGTAGGTGACTGCAAGCTTCTGCTGGCAGAAAAACATTGTACAGAAAGGCATGATAAAGTGGAATGCCTCATCCATTGGCCACTCTGTAAACACAACATTGCCGTACTTACAAAGCACTGGGATCATGACCCTAAGAGAATTATGGAGAACAAAAAGGTTATGATCACCTGGGACATTCCTATTCAGAATGATAAAAAGACAGATACAGGGAAACTGGATATAGTAGTAGTAGAGGAGAAAGACACCAGAGCTACACTGATTATAGAGGTGTCATTTCCAAGGGATTATTTTGTGAATCATGTAGAGAGAAAGAAGATCCTCAGGTACTAAGAAATGCAGCTGAAGGCTAAGAGAATGTGGCAGAAACAGAACCAGCCCAACCAGTAGGCAAATTAGGTGGTCACCAAGGGTGACAACTTCTGGAGGGTGGCAAAGAACAGGGTATTCAAATCTAAACAATAGATTTTGACATCCAAGGGGGATATAAGGCTTAAGGTCTGCCTAGGGTGCCAACACCTTGAATCAACTCTGGGGACAGCCCTTCGCAGAAATATACAGAATCATGATCCAACTGGAGAATGCCATAGTTTTCTCTCTACAAGTACCAGTATCCATAAACTGTGATTAAATGAACGATGAAACTCCTGAAGCAAAAATCTTTAATAAAATCTACGTTAAAAAAAGAAAAAAAATGAAAGATACAGAAATATTTCCCATTCTATTGGGAACCACAGGATTGATTAAAAGCAATTTCCAAGCACACCTTGATAAGCTGCCTATATAAGTTACAATCTGTAAACTCCAAAAGGAGGCTCTCTTTGGATCTCACAGCTGCGTTCAACATGGTTGACCACTCAGTTCTTTTCATCTGTCTGATGGATATAGGGTTAGAATTTTGCTCAGGGCACAGCACTGAAACAGTTGTTGTGTCACTCCTAAATGAGATTTATTCATTCTTGGATTGTGGAAATATCACTCTTGCAGTCTCTTTGGATTTCACATCTGCATTCAACACAATTGACCACTCAATTCTTCTCAGCCTGATGGATATAGGAATTTATGGCCCTGTCCTCAACTGGTTTTCATCATTTCTCTCCGATCGCTCCTTCCAGGTACTCATCAACACCACCCACTCTAAACCCTTACCTTACTCCTATGGAGTTCCATAAGGTTCTATCGTAGCCCTAATGCCCTTTAACATTTTTCTCAGTCCCCTTGCCACTTTGGTCCAGGATCTTAACCTCAGTACCTACTATCATGCTCAGGGCCGGATTTAGCTATACGCCATGTACGCCATGGCGTAGGGCCCACAGCTGCAAAGGGCCCACAAAAATTGAAGTAGTTAGGCTTTTTTTTTTAATAAAATAAAAAAAAACCTGCTGGCTGCCGCGGGGCCCCCTCTGCTGCCGCGGCAGCATGGACTGACCCGCGGGGCCCCCTCTGTAAGCTCGGTCCCTCCCTCCGTGCCTCCGTGTCTCCCTCCGTGCAGGCTGTTAGAGACGCGAAGGCAGACTGTCTCCTTCTGCCTTCCCGTCTCTGTTAAGCCCGCAGGGCTGATGGGAAATTTCCCATCAGCCCCTGCGGGCTTAACAGAGACGCGAAGGAGACAGTCTGCCTTCGCGTCTCTAACAGCCTGCACGGAGGCACGGAGGGAGGGACCGAGCTTACAGAGGGGGCCCCCGCGGGTCAGTCCATGCTGCCGCGACCGCAGAGGGGGGCCCCGCGGCGGCAGCCAGCAGGTTTTTTTTTTTTTAAATAATTTTAACTTTAGGCCGGGGAGGGGAGGGGGTAGGACTGGTAATTGGGGGGCTGGGACTGGGGCTGGAAATGGGTTGGGACTGGGACTGGAAATGGGCTGGGACTGGGACTGGAAATGGTTGGGGGGATTAAAGGCTGGAGGTGGGCTGATGAGGAGGACTGGTATGGGCTGTGGGCTGTTGGGGGGGGGGGTTAGAACTGGTAATGGGCTTTGGGGGGTTAAGACTGGTAATGGGCTGTGGCTGATGGGGGCTGTCTGGTAATGGGCTATTGGGGGCTAGGACTGGAAATGGGCTGGGGGGGGGTTAAGACTGGAGGTGGGCTGATGGGGTTAGGACTGGTAATGGGCTGTTGGGGGGGTTAGAACTGGTAATGGGTTTTGGGGGTTTTAGACTGGTAATGGCTGTGGGCTGATGGGGGCTGTCTGGTAATGGGCTATGGGGGGGGGCTAGGACTGGAAATGGGCTGGGGGGGTTAAGACTGGAGGTGGGCTGATGGGTTAGGACTGGTAATGGGCTGTTGGGGGGGGGTTTAGAACTGGTAATGGGTTTTGGGGGGTTTAGACTGGTAATGGGCTGTGGGCTGATGGGGGCTGTCTGGTAATGGGCTATGGGGGGGCTAGGACTGGAAATGGGCTGGGGGGTTAAGACTGGAGGTGGGCTGATGGGGTTAGGACTGGTAATGGGCTGTGGGCTGATTGGGGGGGGTTAGGACTGGCAATGGGCTATGGGGGGCTGACTGGAAATGGTTTGATGGGTTAGGACTGGAAGTGGGCTGATGGGGGGTCAGGACTGGTAATGGGTTATAGGGGGGGCTTAACCTGAAAATGGGGTGATGGGGGGTTAGGACTGGTATTGGGTTGGGGGGTTGCTGAAATGGGCTGATGGGTGGCTAGGACTGGAAATGGGCTGATGCAGGGACTAGAAGGGAATGGATGCTGGGTGAGGCTGGAACTAGAAGGGAGCTGATGTTGGGGGAGGATTAGAATGGGATGGGGCTGGAAGAGTAAAATGGAGAAGGGAAAAATATTTTGTGTGGGAGGGATAAAAAATCTACAATTGGCCGGGTATTGGGAGAGTAAGTGGGGATTGAGGATGGAGGGGTAAATTTGACTGGATGAAATAGGAATGAGGAAAGAGCAAAAGAGTAAGATTAGTATGTTAAAGCAGATGTAGAGAGAGAATGGAAAAAAACTAGAAGAGAGAAGAAAGGACAAATGGACAGCAGACGATGGAGAGTTAGCAGAAGACATGAAGAAACCAGAAGAAAGTGGCTGGAGCAATTGCAGCTGAAAAAAATGCACAAAAGGTAGAAAAATATCTCTTTATTTTGAATTTATTAATTGAATATGTCAGCTCTGGTAAATGTGCATCATTAACGTCTGCGCTTTGTTTAGTACAAGAGCAAATTAATGTATAGTTTTTTCTACAGTGTTGTACATTCCAAGTTTGGCTTTTGGGATTCCCAGTTTAATTATTGTCTTCCTGTTTCTAAAATGTGATTACTTGTTTGGTGATGGTCTATGTTCTGCATGTGTAACTGAGCTGAGGTGTTCTGTTTATATAATTCCTATTTGACATTGCCACTTGTTCTCTTTCCCCCAGAAGGTCAGTATTGTTGTTCCTGAAATGTATTGGTTTAATATTTGCAGTGCCTTTTGATAGGTAGGGTATGGTGCTTTGTGAGTCCTGGTAGTGCTGTTAGGATACGGCGGGTTTGCTATGGGTTCTAAATGGGCAGTGTTTGTAGTAGTTCCTAATGTGTCTGGCAGTTGGCACTGGATCATAGTAATGTAGAAATCTTTTAGTCTTTCTTTATCCATACACTCATTAAGAGGCACGTTTACTAAAGTTAGTATATGGTAACATTATGCAAATATTTATGCAAATGAGGCCCCTTATGCAAATGAGGCCCACACCCCCCTTGGGCCGCCCCTGCTGGGGGCCCACAATTTTTGTTGGCATAGGGCCTCACTCAAGGTAAATCCGGCCCTGATCATGCTGACAGCATCTTACTTCCATATCATCTGAACTCTCTTGCGCCTGACTTCTCTTTAGTCAACCGCATGCTTAACCTCATTGCCTCTTGGTTTAACACCAACTGTCTAAAAATTAGATCCTAAGAAAACAATAGCAATTTGGTTTACTAGTGGTTCTGCACTCCCATCATATGCCCTCTCTATTGATCAGTTACCTATCTAAGTTGTTTCCACTTTAAAATATCTTGATGCCATCCTTGATTCAGACCTGTCACTTATGCAACACATAAATGCAGTAGTCAAAAAGTTCTTTTTTTGCCCTACATAAATGTCGCTCTGTCCATTTGTTTCCGATTCTTCTGCTTTGGCCTCCCTGTTGCTTAGTTGCATTATCACTTGTCTTGACTACTGTAATTCTATTTATGCTGGGTTATCTCTCCTCACTAAAATGCCTTCAAGCAGTCCAGAATAGAGCCATCTGTATAGTATCTTTCACAGAAAACTTTGACCATATTACTTCTGAAATTTCACCACTGGCTGCCAATCTCAGCCCTAGTCCAATATAAGCTGTTGACTCTAGCACACAAGATCCTCTATACTACTTCCTCTGCTTATCTATTCTCCTATCTCAAATTCTATACCCCATCTCGAGCCCTTCACTCCCTCCATGATAACAGACTTCATATTGCATCCCCCAATAAGCTTGATTTGAATCTAGACATTGATCGGCGTTCCTTTTCTGTGTTCCTACTCTTTGGGATTCCCTGTCCCGACTGCTCCTTTTTGAACCCTCCTACATATCATTCAAAACTGAGCTCAAAACACATCTCCTTAAGGGCCTTTGAAGCCTAGGCTGCCTGTGAGATAAAACAAACCTCTTTCCCTCTCTCGTTCCTTCTTCTCACTGTTACAACTTTGGTTTTGTCTTCTTAGTCTCTTCTATCCTATCAGTTAATGGTGTTCCTTTCTACTTTCACTGGTTTTAATGACTGTAAACCAACTTGCCTCTAAAAGAAAAAGGTGATATATAAAATCCTGAGTAAACACATATATAAACACTCTGCCAGTACTAAACCAAGCATTAGCAGCAAATTTGAGAGATTGAAATCATACTCAACATATCCTTGCTTAGGAGTAAGGTTCATTACTATCATAGTATGTGCAAAACTAACCCATTTGGAGATGTTGCCCATGCATTGCCCAGAACTTCAAGGTAATTTTCTTTCTATTTATGATTTCAAAAATATCAGAATTCTGGGAAGAGGAACCAATAATTAAATGAGATTTAGCAAAATAAGGAAACATTCCAGAGACACCAGTCCACCTAACTAAGCAGTCCTCTGCTTTGAAAATTACCCCATATAGAGTGACAAGTTTTATTAGGCAGTGATATTTTGCCATTCATGAAGCTCAATTTTGCATAGGTCTACTAGGTAAAGGGACAACGAAGTCTAGATGTTTATAATGTGCAAAGGCTCGCTGAATGTGGAGCCTTTTGTAAGATACCTATAAGGCTGTGAAACAGCCATTTTACAAAGAAGCACATTCAAAAAAGAGTGACATGCCTTGGGGCTTTGAACATGCAAGTAGCAGCATTTAAACTTGCAAGATGTAGACTTTGCAATCCACGCTTGTAAATGTAACCACTTACAAGTGGAAGTGAAACATTTCACAGAACTAGATGTCCAAGGGGAGTCAGTTAAGGAGCTGAGCTCCAAAACAAGTGTCAGAAGTTAAAGGGCCCTTTTACTAAAGGACACTAGGGTGTTGCACCCGGCACCCTAACAGTGCTGAAACTATGGCATGTTATATGCAAAACCACTGCATTAGCTGTTGAGGCATGGAAAGCATTTCCCCAGCAGTTAACATGGAGCTCTGTCCCTTAGCACATGGCACATTAGCGCTGGTGCACTTAACTCCACCTGTTGAGAGGGCATTAGGGCACTTCCTGTGGACTCTGCCTGCTTTCACTTGCTTGCTTTCAACACTTGCCCCACCCCTCCACCTGCTGGGGCTTTGCTGATCCATTTGCTGGTGGTTCCTGCTTGGATGAACACTAGGGTTGCCAACTTTTTGAAAGAGAAAAACCCGCCACCTGTGGCTAGTCACTCTCCACCCATGCCCACCCCAACCACACTCTTTCCCGCCTCTGGCCCGCCCCCACCCAATACTTGCTCCACCCCCTATCCCCAAATAAATTGCAGAGAGGACAATGTGCAAACTGAATGAACAAGATTACTACAATTCTTAAACAGAAATCCTATACTGACAGAATACGCATCATTATATAGACAAAAAGCTCGTGCTGTGCACGTAACCATGTATATAGTTACATTAACTTGCCTGTATATAGTTATTGTTCTCCCTGTTCTCCCTGTTAAGAAACTTGTTCATTGTATACCCGAGTTATTTTAAATGTTTATTGTAAGCACAAATCACTAAACTGAGATGTGTAGTTTCAATGTTTATTGTAAACCGCACTGATCTTAAATAGCGCGGTATAAAAGAAAATGTAATAAAATAATAAAAAAATAAAAAAAAAATTAAACTGAAACCCCAAGAAGACAGACTCTGCATGCAGTGCAATATCAGATAAATAAGAGATACAGTTCCCCATACTGCATAAAATATAAAGATAATACAAAGTCCAATCATTAAATTGAAAATAAAAAAAAAAATGTTCTACCTTTGTTGTCTGACCATTTTATTCTCTGATCATGCTGGTTCCGATCTGAGGCTTCCGTTTTCCTGTCTTCTTTTAGCTTGTTTTCTATGGTCTATAGTCCATCTGCTATTTCTTGTCTCTTCTTTTCTTTTCTTCACTTCCTTCCATCAGCCGATTTCCAGTCCCAGTAACCCTCCATCAGCCCCTTTTCCTATCCTTCCCTCCCATTACATTCCAATGCCAATCCCCTTGTGTTCCCAGGTCTGCCAGTGGTGTCCATTCCCTTCTAGTCCCCCTCCTTCCTCACTGTCCAGCCCCTTGTAGTCCAAACACCATTCCAGGTATCAGCTCACTTCCACTCCCAGTGCCTTCCCCATGTCAGCTCCCTTCCAGTCACCCTACCCTCTGTCCATACCCCTTCCAGTGCCATCCCCATATGCCTGCTCCCTTCCAGTCCCAGTGCCCCTCCCTTCCAGCCTTCTCCCCATTACCGTCACTTAAAAGTACCATTCCCAGGTGTCAGCCACCTCCTCCCCACTTTTCAGCTCTCTTCCAGCCCTCACCTTCTACCTGTCAGTCCCTTCTGCCACCTCTTTCCCCTTGTAGCCGCTGCCCCTGCTTCTTACAGGGCAGCGGCTGCAATAAAGTTAAGTTAAAAAAAATTTAAACCTGTGTGGAGCCTTCCGCCCCCCCCCCCCAGTGCAGCTTCACCCCCCTCCCCAGTGCAGCTTCATCTTCTCTCCCCAGTACAGTTTCACTCCCCCCCTAGTACAGCTTCACCTTCTCACTTTCCCCATCCCTCCAGTGCAGCTTCACCCCTCCTCAATGCATATTAACCCCCCCCCCCAATGCAGCTTCACCCCTTGCAGCCACTGCTCCTGCTTCTTACAGAGCAGCGGCTGCAATAAAGTTAATTTAAAAGAAAAGACAACCTGTGAGGAGCCGTCTGATCCTTGGAAACTCCTTCTGCAGTGCCCCGGCTAAAAAGGAGGTGATGTCAGAGGGGGCGGACACTGAAGAAGTTGTTTCATAGGATCGGAGGGCTCCTCACAGGCAGTATCTTCCTATAACACTGCACTCTCCTCTGCTCTGGATGCTCTTGCCTGTGAGGCGTACTGTACCTCAACCCTATACCTCAAGCCAGGATGTCTTCCACTACTCCTTATCTATGTTCCTACAACTACTCAGCGGAGAGTGTTTGGCTCAAATCCTGCACCCTTGCAGACTTTCTACACTTCAAATTCATGCTTGCCTCTTTCCAGTCAGCCATAGCACTTGCCAAACAAGACTATTGTGTCCATCTGACTAACTCTCGCCATCTCTTTACAACTCTCAACTCGCTTCTCAAGATGTCCCTGCCTCCGACTCCTCCCTCCCTTTCTGCCCAAACCCTGGCTGACTACTTCCAGGAAAAAATCCATAAGATCATACTCCAATTCCCCATGAAGTCAGCTACTCCCCTCCTCCCCCTCTTCACTCCAAACTCCCCCCACCCCACCTCTGCTACCCTTTGTTCCTTTTCTATGATTTCTGATGAGGAAAACACTTACCTTCTTTCCTCATCCAAACTCACTACCTGCTCTTCTGATGCTATTCCCACTCGTCTCCTTAGTTCCTTCTCCTCCAATATAATTCCTTCCATCTCTCATATTCTCAATCTATTGGTCTCCACTGCAACTTTCCCTGCAGCCATAAAGCATGTTGTGGTCACTCCTCTCTTCAAGAGATCCTCACTAGACCTTACCTGTCTTTCTCACTATCGACCCATCTCCCTCCTCCCCTTCATTTCTAAACTACTTGTACGTGTGGTTCAATGCCATTGCCTCGACTTTCTCTCCTCTCAAGCCCTTCTGGATCCTTTACAATCTGATTTTCATCCTTTACATTCTACTGAAACGGCTCTTGCCAAAGTCTCCAGTGACCTGTTCCTGACAAAATCCAAGAACCTTTAATTGATCCTCATCCTTCTTGACTTTTCTGCTGCTTTTGACACAGTTGACCACAATCTTCTCCTTGATACCTCATCCTCACTTGGTTTTAAGGGCTCTGTGCTATCCTGGTTCTCTTCTTATCTCTCCCATTACACTTTCAGTGTTTGTTCTGGTAGATTCTCCTCTACTGCTATCCTGCTCTCAGGAGGGGACCCAAGGATCTGTCTTGGGTCTACTCCTTTTCTCTCTCTATACCCAGTCCCTCGGTGCATTCATCTCTTCCCATGGTTTTCAGTACCATCTTTATGCTGATGACTCCCAGATCTAACTCTCTACACCGGAAACCTATCCGGCAATCCAGGCCCGAATCTCTGCCTCCCTTTCTGACATTGGTGCTTGGATGTCTCACTGTTGCTTGAAATTGAACATGGCCAAAACTGAGCTTCTTATTTTTCCCCCTAAACCCTTCTACCCTTCCTCCTTTCTCAGTCTCTGTGGATAAATCTCTACCCCTCCCTGTCTCCTCAGCTTGCAACCTTGGGGTCATCTTTGATTCCTCTCTTTCCTTCTCCACACACATCCAACTGATAGCTAAAACCTGACATTTCTTTCTCTACAGCATCAACAAAATTCACCCATTCCTTTCTGAACACACTACTAAGACACTTATTCACTCCTTGGTCACCTCTCGTCTAGACTATTGTAACCTACTCCTTGCTGGTCTCCCTCTGAATCATCTCTTTCCCCTTCAATCTGTTCAACACTCTGTTGCATGACTACGCTGCCAGCCTCATCAGGCTCATATTATCCCTCAAGACACTTCATTGGTTCCCTATCCATTTCCACATCCAGTTCAAACTTCTCCTGCTGACTTACAAGTTCATTCACACTGCTGCTCCTCACTACCTTTCCTGTCTTATCTCTTCCTACACCCCTCCTCGGGAACTCCACTTTTCTGGAAAATTGCTTCTATCTGTGCCCTTCTCTTCTATTGCTGCTCCTTAAGCCTGGAACAAACTACCTGAGTCTGTACGTCAGGTGCCTTCTCTGACCCTTTTCATATCCAGGCTGAAAACTCACCTCTTTCATGCCGCTTTCAGATCTTGACTCAACTGATCTCCTTTGTGTTTCCTTAGCATTCCACCTAGACAAGCAAGGACCATCTTTTACATGTGTCTGTGCAGCGATGTGTACATCTGTAGCACTATACAAATGTTCAGCAGTAGTAGTAGTAAGTGATCCCGCTCTAATGCAGTTAGTACACCGTGTGAACCCCATGCTAACTGCACAGAGCACTCCATGCCCACTATCTGCCCTTACCCTGCCAGCTTGCTACCTTAAAATGAGTTAGATAGCATGGAAATCATCCCATACTAACTGTGTTGGCCCTCACTACCTGGCAATGCATATTTAGTGCATGTCAGAACACGTATTGTCAGCTAATACCTTTTAGTAAAAGATCACCTATGCCCAAACACATTTAGCTGGCACTTACACATGTCTCTGAGACGGCAACAATTCTGATGGGCAGATTTTTTTTTAAAGTTTACATATATTGCAATTACAAAGTAGGAAATACATTCATATTTTTCAAGCCCTTCCCCAGACATGCACCCTTCCAAACTGTGCATGCTGCAATTAAACGTATGCAAGCAATGGCTTCTATAAAATCTCTACTTACACATGTAGGGCCATTTGCATGTCTGCTATTTGCATGTGCGCGTCACGTTACCTTTCTAAATAACCTCCTAAATATAGACAGTCTTGAGGTTTAATTTGCTTGGGGATAAAACATATGGCAGAGTGGAGGCCTAGTACCCAAAAAATCAGGGTTTGAATCTCACTGGCACTCCTTGTGACCTTGTGCAAATCACTTTACCTTCTATTACCTCAGAAGAAAAGGTCTGGCAATCTACTTCCAATCATACCTTACCAAGAAAACCCAGGGGTTGATGGTTCTCCAGAAGTCAACATTGACTTGATGGCACTTTAAAAAAAATAAAACAGATGGCAAGATTTCTAGAAGCCTCAGCTTCCGTTTAGACATATATAAATCTGCATATATGTATGAATAATGATGCTAGAAAAGCACTATTTCCATCCTTTCTTGCGGAAGTCTGCACTAATCATACATGTGATTTCTTTTTTCATTAATTGTTTGGACTACAGTAACTCTCTGTACAACAGCCTTAAATATATCAAACATTTCAACTAATTCAAAATACAGCAGTAGAGGTAATAGTCTATTCAAGCATATTTATTCATGTCACACCACGTTAAAAAGCACATCATTGCTTACCTGTTTCATACTGTATCAAATTTAAAATTTTTATGTTAGCTCATAAATCATTTGATTCAGGTTTTCCATTATATCTAGTGAACTCTTATTCTTTATGTTCTTTTGAGGTCCTTATGCTCTCAGGTTCATAACAAATTATCATTCTAGCCAACAATATTGCCCATCATGAATCAACTAGACAGCTTTCTACTTTTTGACACCTGCCATCTGGAATTGTATTCCTTATTACATCAGATTAGAATACTCATTTAAAACGTATAAGAAGCAAGTGAAATCCCATTTCTTTGAATTATCATTCAGCAGTGACTAATTGGAGGCCAGATGGGCCACAGTCCAGTACAGACCCTATTCTGATATTTTAACATATTTGTTTATCTTTTTTTCCTTCTTCCTTTCCCATTAACTATTTTATTTATTGTTAACCTCTTTGACGTTACATCTAAAAGCAGTATATAAAAGTCTGAATAAACCATAAACCACCACATATAAATTTAAAGAAGTATGTTTTGGACATCTTGGGAATTCTTTGGAAGCCCTATTCATACTTTGAATGTCTGAAAATTGGCACAGAGACATCTCCAGAGCCATTTTAGAAGCCTGGCATGTGGACATCCAAGTCTGAATGGGGTATGATGGAGGAGTTCCCAGGAACCGGGGAGTCATGGTCTGATCTCAGATATGTTCTGGACATCCAGAGTTGTGTCTAAGTTTAGACCGGTTCCAGGCACATACAAGCATTGGGAAAATGCTCCTTCTGGCTGAAAACCATCCAGAGGGTGTAGAGAAGGTAACACTCCATCATCCCCAATATTAAGCATCTCTCTAAGAATTTTGTAAAATTATGCAGATACAGAATTCGTGACATGCAGATCTGTGACTATTAATTTGGATTTAGTTTGTACCTTTTCATCAGGAGCTCCAGGCAAGTTAAATTCAGGTACAATATGCAAACAGAATGGATTTAGCAAATATTTCCAAGTGAGCATCTCAAAGAACTCTTTATTTACTTACCAACTTAACAAAATTATATATAGCCATACAAGACATGTGAGGCTGAATCACTAAAGACAGGTACCCCTTAATGTGCATTCTAAAAAGCAGGATAGGAATGAATGATTTCTAGTATTATTAATAAACTGCGGAAAACTTTTGCAGGGCATCACTAACCTGTGGTAACTCAGTACAGCAGGTTAATAACTGACAGTAATGAAAAACACAACCTCACAAGCTGTGTTATTTTTCCTTTCTGAAAGCACTGGACTGTTAATGTACAGTCTGATGCTCATAGAGTCATCTTAGAGGGGCCAGAGGTTTTAAAAATGTGGTGCCACCTTCAATGGTCTCTGATTAGATCCCCTAAGAGATTCCTCTGACAGGACCCCCAAGAGGTCTCTCACTCCTTAGCAAAGAACCCTACCCCCTCTCCCCCACCTCAAGACACTCCTGGATAGCCTTCCCCCTGCAGAAGAGACCTCCTAGCCCTGAAGACTTTCCTTAAGACCTAACATGCATCTCCCTAGTAGCTAGCGGGTAGGGCAGGAGCAATTTCCACTAGCCCCTGCTCCGTTGGGTGCTGTGTTTAAAATGGTTAAGCTTTGGCAGTAGTGTCACAGTCAAGGCTGCTGCAATCCCTCATGGATCCCTGGGCAACTTTTGAGGATGGACCTTTTCCCACAGCAGTATAGTTTCTCACCTCTCCTACAGAACAATCCGGCAGGAGGTTAAAGTTACACTATTTCCACTTCTTCTCTATCAAGGATGAAATTATTGATTTTGCCATTTGTCAGGATGTTTGTATTCTTTATGTTAAGGGGCCAGTCCACTTTAAGACTATACTCCTTTATTTGATAAGCAGATATTTTAGATTGTTTTTGCTTTCAGCCAGTAACATGGTGTCATCAGCATAGCAAAGGTTGTTGATGAGTGTTTCGCCAGTCTTCACACCTCAGTTGAATTCATACAGTCATGTTTTATGATGATTTGTTCTGCATATAAATTGAACAGTTATAGGGAAAATATGCAGCTTTGTCATACACCTTTGCTGATTTTAAACCATCTTGTTTCTCCTTGTTCTGTTTGAATTGTTGCTTCTTGAACAATGTAAAGGTTCTGCATGAGAACTATCAGGTGTTCTGGTAAACTCATGCTTCTTAATGTGGCCCAGAGTTTTTCATTATTGATGCAATCAAAGGCCTTGCTGTAGTCAATGAAGCACATGTAGATACCCATTCAGTATTCTTTTGTCTTTTCAAGGATCCATCTCATATCTTTGTTGATGTTTCTTGTTCTTCACCCTTTCCTGAATTCTGTTTTACTTAGGGAATTTCTTATTCCAGGTATGATTGTAGTCTCCACTTAATGAACTTGAGTAGAATCTTGTTGGCATGTGGGATCAAAGTGATTGTTCAAAAATTTTGACAGTCAGTTGTAGCATAGTAACATAGTATATGATGGCAAATAAAGACCAGTATGATCCATCTAGTCTGTCCAGCAAGGTGGCAAGAACAGGTGCACCTGCTGCTCCGTGCAGGTCACCCTTCCGTATGCCTTAGTTTAGTGGTGTACCAACCACTCCGTGTAGGTCACCCCTATTTGTTGAAATATAAGAGTTAGTTATGTTTATTTTGATTTTATCCTGTTGCTATAAAGGGAGTCACAGTGTCTGTCCCATGCCATTTTGAATTCTGTCACTGTATTTGCCCCCATGACTTCCGGCAGGAGGGCATACCAAGCATCTACCACCCTTTCAGTGAAAATGTATGTCCTGACATTGCCTCTCAGTTTACCCCCTTGCAGCTTCATGTTATGATCTCTAGTTTTACAGCTTCACCATCTTTGGAAGAGGTTTTTTTGTTCATTAATACACTTTAAGTATTTAAAGATCTGAATCAAATCTCCCATATCCCTCCTCTCCTCCAGAGTGTACATATTTAGGTCTTCAAGTCTCTTCTCATACATCTTCTGACACAGGCTCCAAATCATTTTGGTTGCCTTCCTCTGAACCATTTTCAGTCTTTTTATATCCTTTGCGAGATACGGTCTCCAAAACTAAACACAATATTCCAATTGAAGCCTCACCAGAGACTTGTACAATGGCATTAGTACCTCTTCCTTTCTGTTGGTAATTCCTCTTTGTATGCAACCCAGCATCCTTCTGGCTTTTGCTACCACCTTGTCACACTGTTTTGCCTCCTTGAGATCATCAGAAACAATCACTTTGAGGTCCTTCTCCTGGTCCGTGCACACCAACCTCTTGCCCCCTATCACATATACTTCCCTTGGATTTCTGCTACCCAAGTACATGACACTGCACTTCTTCACATTAAATCTTAACTGCCAAGCATTAGACCATTCTTTGAGCTTTTGTAGATCTTTCCTCATGTTCTCCATTCCCTCAGGGGAGTCCACTCTGTTGCAAAGTTTTCTGTCATCTGCAAAAAGACAGACTTTTCCATTCAGTCTTTCAGCAATATCACCTTTCTTAAATACTGGAATAAACACAGATCTTTCCCAGTCAGCCATGATGTTGTTTTCCAAATGTCCCAGAAGAGCCTTGTAAGTATTGTAATAACTGCATCTGATGCTGTAATATTTCAATCCTGTAAAACTACATAATTGGACACAGAGAGGGGTGGAGTCAAGATGGTGGCACCTCGGGAGGCTCTCAGTTGAGCTGCTTCCTTTTCTTTGCCTCTAACCTATTGCTTATGGCTCCTAAAAACTGAGAAAGGCCAAGCCAAGTCAACTAAGGCTGCTACCTCTAATTAGAGCCAGCAGAAAATCAAGGCTCACCTCCTGAAGGCGCTGGAATTAGAAGTTGCTGAGAAGGGAGTTCGGCTGCACAAGCCTCTGATGGGGTGATGCCTGTGCTTGGGCAAGCGCCATCTTTATCACCGCGGCTGAACCTATCTGGTTCCCCATTGAGTTTGGATCAGTTGGATCCGAGTCATGTTTCCACCATTTTGATGTCTGGTTCCATCAGGGATGGTATGGGCGTGAGTGCTGGGAACTCACCTCTTGTTCCACACAGCTGAGCTCAGCCCTGGAGTGCACTGCAGAGGTCGGCTTTGTCTCTGCAGGGCAGGAGCTGTTGCTGGGCCTGCAAGATCTGCCACAACTCTGGAGAGGATAAGCGAGCCAGGAGCTCTCCCTGATTCAGCAACGAAGGAGGTTCCAACAGAGGTGTTTTTGCATTCTCTATGGTTAAACTAGGTGAAACCGTTGCTAAGTGTTCTTTGGACATTTCTGCCTTAGTTCAGTTGGGCAGGTCTCCTCTCAACAAGAAACTCTGACTAAGGAGACTGAAGAGAAATTACTTTCAATGGGAAAAGAAGTCAAATATTCTAAAGATGTAATTGATCAGTTGGTGAAAGGTAAAAC
This sequence comes from Ichthyophis bannanicus, assembly GCA_033557465.1. Taxonomy (NCBI): domain Eukaryota; kingdom Metazoa; phylum Chordata; class Amphibia; order Gymnophiona; family Ichthyophiidae; genus Ichthyophis; species Ichthyophis bannanicus. Next base: position 632,312,563 of record CM066032.1, read on the forward strand.
TGTAATTCATCAAAAGTTAGAGCAATGTGAAAATAAAATGCAATGTTTGAATTTGTGGTTTCTAATGTCCCCAGAGTGTCGAATATGTTGTCCTCAGATATCTTTAAGAAATACATGCAGGAAGTGTTACAAGTTCCTGCAAATTCTTTTCTATCTGTCAATAAGGTTTATTTTTTGCCATGGCGAAAGTCAACAAATAAGTCTTCACAACAGATATCTCTAGAATCTGCCATTTTGCAGGATTTGAGCAAGTTCCTAGAAACATCGGTGGTTGAAATTAAGGAGAAAGCGACTTTGTTGATTAATTTCGTCTTTGAGTCAGACTTATCCAGAATATTATCTTTGTATTTCAAGAAGATGGATATACCGTTTTTGGGTCAAACACTTAGGATTTATCCTGATGTCAGTCATCCTACCCAGGAAAGGAAGCGTGTGTTTTTGTCTACGAAACAAGAGACAATTTCTCTGAGAGCAAACTTCTGCTTGCATTATCCCAGCAAATGTTTTGTTGCTTATTTGAATGTTAAATATGTTTTCTTCTCCACAGAACAACTTCAGGCCTTCCTTGACCTTAAGAAGATCTCTGTGGAGTGACTTGGGCTTTTTGAGGGACGGTGTTTGAGGGGTGGGAAGTGCTATTTTGTTCATTTTCAGAGCATTTGGGATTAGGCCTTTTGTTTGTTTTCTTAGATTTTTCCTTCTTATTTTCCCCATACTTTCAGTTACTCCAATCCCCTCTTATTGTGGTCTAATGATAGACTGCTTTTTAGTTCTTTATTGTCTTTAGGCAATGGTTATGTTTGTTTGGGTGAAATGTATCCTGCACTCTTGTTACTATGAGTAAGTGGATACTTGTATTATAATTTCAATTTCATAAATAAAAAGTTAAAAAAATGCATAATTGTACATCATAGTTTTAAATATTAAACTTTGCTTGGTCTGTATGCATATGCCTGCCCTCTCTGCAGGTAGAAGAACACGCTGATAACTGTGCTTGGTCTGTATGCATGTGCCTGCCCTCTCTGCAGGTAGAAGAACACGCTGATAACTGTGCTTGGTCTGTATGCATGTGCCTGCCCTCTCTGCAGGTAGAAGAACACGCTGATAAATGTGCTTGGTCTGTATGCATGTGCCTGCCCTCTCTGCAGGTAGAAGAACACGCTGATAACTGTGCTTGGTCTGTATGCATGTGCCTGCTCTCCCTGCAGGTAGAAGAACACGCTGATAACTGTGCTTGGTCTGTATGCATGTGCCTGCTCTCCCTGCAGGTAGAAGAACACGCTGATAACTGTGCTTGGTCTGTATGCATGTGCCTGCTCTCCCTGCAGGTAGAAGAACACGCTGATAACTGTGCTTGGTCTGTATGCATGTGCCTGCTCTCCCTGCAGGTAGAAGAACACGCTGATAACTGTGCTTGGTCTGTATGCATGTGCCTGCCCTCTCTGCAGGTAGAAGAACACGCTGATAACTGTGCTTGGTCTGTATGCATGTGCCTGCCCTCTCTGCAGGTAGAAGAACACGCTGATAACTCTGCTTGGTCTGTATGCATGTGCCTGCCCTCCCTGCAGATAGAAGAACACGCTGATAACTGTGCTTGGTCTGTATGCATGTGCCTGCCCTCCCTGCAGGTAGAAGAACACGCTGATAACTGTGCTTGGTCTGAATGCATGTGTGTGCTCTCCCTGCACGTAGAAGGACACGCTGATAACTGTGCTTGGTCTGAATGCATGTGTGTGCTCTCCCTGCACGTAGAAGAACACGCTGATAACTGTGCTTGGTCTATATGCATGTGCCTGCTCTCCCTGCAGGTAGAAGAACACGCTGATAACTGTGCTTGGTCTGTATGCATGTGTGTGCTCTCCCTGCAGGTAGAAGAACACGCTGATAACTGTGCTTGGTCTATATGCATGTGCCTGCTCTCCCTGCAGGTAGAAGAACACGCTGATAACTGTGCTTGGTCTGTATGCATGTGCCTGCCCTCTCTGCAGGTAGAAGAACACGCTGATAACTGTGCTTGGTCTGTATGCATGTGCCTGCCCTCCCTGCAGGTAGAAGAACACGCTGATAACTGTGCTTGGTCTGTATGCATGTGCCTGCCCTCCCTGCAGATAGAAGAACACGCTGATAACTGTGCTTGGTCAACACGCTGATAACTGTGCTTGGTCTGTATGCATGTGCCTGCTCTCCCTGCAGGTAGAAGAACACGCTGATAACTGTGCTTGGTCTGTATGCATGTGTGTGCTCTCCCTGCAGGTAGAAGAACACGCTGATAACTGTGCTTGGTCTATATGCATGTGCCTGCTCTCCCTGCAGGTAGAAGAACACGCTGATAACTGTGCTTGGTCTGTATGCATGTGCCTGCCCTCCCTGCAGGTAGAAGAACACGCTGATAACTGTGCTTGGTCTGTATGCATGTGCCTGCTCTCCCTGCAGGTAGAAGAACACGCTGATAACTGTGCTTGGTCTGTATGCATGTGCCTGCCCTCCCTGCAGGTAGAAGAACACGCTGATAACTGTGCTTGGTCTGTATGCATGTGCCTGCTCTCCCTGCAGGTAGAAGAACACGCTGATAACTTGCTAGCGCAGAGGCCTGCACTATCATTTGGGCCCCAACACATGCTACCGGCATCATTCTTTGTAAACATGCCCCATCGGTGTCTTATAAAATCATGCCCTAAGTATAATTTTCATAGGCCCCAATGTAAGGTATGCCCAAGGAAAATATTGTCAAACAGGATTGCAAAATAGTTATAATCACTGCTCTGCTCTTTAGAAGTCTACATGTAGCATCCTCTGCGATAAATGTCTTTTGCAAATACAGTTTTTGAACTGTCAAGAAACCCTTCTTTGTAACCAAACATGCTCTGGTTGACAGAGTGAGCTTCTAGTCTAAGCAATCTCCCAATAATCTTAAAAATGTTGTTTTTATATTTTGGCTGTTCTTTTTCTTAAGGGTCAGAACTTATGCATTATAAAAGGAAAGAAAATTAAAGATCAATGCCTACTCTCCCTGCAGTGCTTGCCTTACTTGAAAAATGAATACGAGGATAACTATAAATAAAAGATAAAAGATGATATGGCTCTTGGAGTAAATTATTAACACCGGACACCATGCGATATATCAAAGTCTAACCAAATTAACCCCCTGGGGTAAACAGGGGGCTTGTTTATGTGATATTTGAAAAATATAATGGTAGGGAAAAAGTGAGATTATATGTAGAGAAAGTCATCTAGATGCTCAATCAGTAGAGACAGCTCCATATTCCCCTGTGAGGTCCTGATTCTGACACCCGCAAGTGGCTTTGAGCTCGCTTCCCCACAGGCTTCACATAAAGAGAAAGTCACTTTCAACTCTACAAAAGGATAATAATGTGTATGTGTTTGGTTTTTTTGATTGGTGGAACCAGAAAAGCTTTTAGATTTTTTCCTGTTTCTTTCTTTATTTCCATGACAATTTGCACCAACCATTTGTCCAACTTGTCTTTCATTACATTAACATTGACGTGAAGCCGTAGTCAAAATCATATGTACTTTGGGCAATTTCCCAAGGAGAAATTATAGAAAACAGCCCATGCATTTCACATTCTTAAAAGCATTATAAGCCTGCATGTTTGGTAGGTTAAACAAACAGATTTAAGCCGCAATATGAAGCACTTTTCTAAAATGAGCCTTTTTTTTCCATGATGACAATAAAATAACACCTAAGAGCAGCTTATTATGTTTTTTGTATTTCTTGTTCTGCATATTTCGGAATAATAGCACTAGGTCATACAGGGAACTAAGACACCCTTTACACCCCAGGGACTTACACGCCAAAAATGTGAATATTATACAGAGAAAAAACATCTGAAGTATGTACAATTATGCAAAAGTAAATACTTTTCTTTTTCACACAAATAAGTTAAATAATGATATAGAACTTGCTTACAAATGGCCACAGGTATGTTTGCAACAATTATGAGAATGTAGTCGAGAAACCAGAAGCCTCGGGTCTCTTATTGACTGAGTGTGGCTGCATGTGTAGAGTGACTGAGTATGGTGTGTTGGGTGGGAAGCCCGTGTGGTGCGTTTATATGTATGTGATTGCATGGGTAGTGAATGACTGATTACAGTGAATTTTAGATTTACTGAGTGACTGTTAGTTGTGATGTGTGCATTCGTGAGATGAATAGGAGTGTCATTCTAAAAGGCTTAGTCATGGTTTGGATGTCTGCAGACGTGCACATGGACATCGAAATCACAGACACGTCTCCGTAATCATTCACAAATGACATTCACAGAAGTCTCCAGTATGGGAGGTTCAAGAAGGCGCAAGGGAGTAGCAGAAGCGTGCCTGGGGATGGACAATGGACTTACATCTCCCCATTCAATCCCAGAAGCAGCAGAAACTTCTGCAGGAACTTGCATGTTTATTCCTGCTCCAGGAATGTCCTTAAAACATCCAGAAACTAGAGAAGACTGAGAAATAAGTGACTAGTTTTAGATTACAAAGTACCACACAGGGATTTGAGCTCTGGTCACCCATCTGTTAAACCACTACTCCAACCATCATGCTATTAGATATCTTGGTTCTGAATTGCTCTCCTGGGGATGTCTATATAGACATGTGATACACATGCATATTGGGCATATCCACGTTTCTGGAATTGTGCCTGAACTTCCATGTGCCTGCCTTTCTTTTCAGACATTATGGTTTTGACATCTCAGATTGCACTTGGATGTCCCATTTGAAATGTACCCCCATGTGGGATATATTTGTAAGGGTAAGCAGCTCCGTTCATTATGTCTGAAAGAATGGGAGGGTACATATTAAAGTTTATGTGCTTGTCTATGACTGAGTGTGAGTGGGTGAAATGAATGGGCGGAGAGTATCTTGCAGGTAGGAGGCTGCCCATAGAGGGTGTCTAAAGGCATATTTATCTAACAGGTTTTCTATACTGCCTTATCTTTCAATCAAAGCAATTTATATTATGTAATCACTACAAACCGGTACTGGATACATTCCCTTGTTCTCAAAGGGCTTACAATCTATGTATACCTGAGGCAACAAAGGGTTGAGTGCCTATAGGACTAGAAAGCCCAATCCCTCTAGCTGGAGATTGCTGTCTCTTGCCCTCCATGTGGGAATTGAAACCCCAGCTTTCTGTGCTGAGGTACCTTGTCATAACCATTAGGCCATGGGTCTGCCTGGGCAACCTACTTCAAACTTTATAAATGAGATAATGTGGGTGGGTGGGCAGGTTTTTGTGACACAGTGTATTGATTTGGTTATGTGTATATATAAATATAAATGTGATTCCCTCCTATACTCATCCTCTTGCCCCATTTCCACCCCGCTCATTTCCCCTTCACACATGTCCTCTTACTCTCTATTGTCTTCAGCTCTTCCACCTCCAAACACATCTCCTACCCCATCTCCTCCAGCTCATCTTTCCTTCCACACCTCTCCTTACCCTCCATCATCCCTGGTTCTTCCCCCCACCCCCCAACATCCCATATCTCCTCCAGCTCATCTTTTCACTATGGCCTCCCTCCCATGTTCCCCAATCCCCCTGTCTCCTCCAAGTCCCTTCTCCACATTTTCTCCCTGAACTCCTTCTCTCCAGCTTACCTTCTAGCACTGTACATCATTGCATGTTAAGGATCGCTATGATTCAGGGGCAGCTGGTCTTACGGCCTTCTTGTTTCACATGGCCTTAGTAGAGTGTGATCAGCAATGTGCTGGAAGCTCTACACTGTTCCGTCTCACAAGAATAGCAAAGGGCTTCAGCACTGCACAGACTGTATTCTGAAGGAGTTGCATGATCTAAGAAGGTCATGGCACTTGCTACATTTGAAACACCAGCTCCGCTTTCCAAAGGTTTGAAGGGATTTATGCAAGATTATGCGCATGTCTATAAATTATGTATATGCAAAACCACATACTGTAATTCCTTGGAGTGCAACCTGTTTAGGTTTGATTATATTGTGAACTCTTATTGCAACATACTTAGAGATCACCATCACACCTACAGGTGCTTTCAGGGCTTCCTTGTCTAGCTAACATAATTTGTTTCTAATCTGGACTCTGCATAAGCTTTCAACCAGGGTCAAAAATAAGGAAGTATATTAAAAACCACTCACAACAGGGCTAGCAGAATGCCTATCTGATTGATTGGGGGGGGGGGGGGGAGCCCAAGCTCCATCCTAAGCTCCAAATGGACTCCAACCCAAGCTCAACGCTAACTCTGCCTTAACTCCGCCCCTCCTGTCCTTCCATGGGAATCCCATCTGCCATGAGCAGAAGTCAGCAGCTATGATATCAGTGAAGACTCTTTCTGTTTGCCTGTGGGAGATCAGATTCCCACAGGCAGACAGAAGGAATCTTTGCCTCAATTGTGGCTGCTCTATTCTCTTCTGGCCATAGGAGATGGGATCCCTGCAGGCAGAACAGGAAGGGAAGGCCACAATCATGGCCTCAATGCTGGCTGGCTGCCTGCGGGGATTCCTCTCATGGCTAGCAGGCAGAATGTTTGGAGGGGCCAGGGCACATGTGGCCCACACCATTCTGATGCCAATTAGGATTTAGATAAAAATAAACAAGAGTCGAAATGCTACAGTGACTTGTGAAAATATTCATCACATCAGTTTTTGTCCTGTTTTGTCACATTACAACCTGGAATGAAAATGTAGGTTCATTTGGATGTTAGATAATGGACCTTACAATATAGTCCAAATTGGTGAAGTGGAATGACAATAAAATACCTTGTATATATTAAAACAAAAGTAAAAACTGAAAAGTTGTCAGTGTATATGTATTCATCCCTTTTGCTATGAAACCCCTAAATAAGATCTGGTCCAACCAATTAACCTCAGAAGTCACATAATTAGTTGATTAGGGTCCACCAGTGTGCAAGCAGTGTCACATGATCTGTCACATGATGCCTGTCTAAATATACCTGTTCTGAAAGGCCCCTGACTCTGCAACACCACAACATGAAGACAACATGAAATAAATAAAATAAGGAGCACTCCAAACAGGTCAGAGACAAAGATGTGGAGAAATATAGATCAGGGTTGCATTATAAAAAAAATCCCATATTCTGAATATCCCACGGAGCACCATTAAATCCATTATAACAAAATAGAAAGGATATGGCACCACTACAAACCTGACAAGAGAAGGCTTCCACCAAAATTCAGACCGGGCAAGGAGGGCATTAATCAGAGTTGCTAAGTGGAAGCATGGCTGCTTGACTTGGTGAGTAGCCTAGTGGTTAGATCAGTGGTCTGGAAACCCAAAGAGCAGGGTTTGATTCCCCCTAGCCTTGTGGCTTTAGATAAGTCACTTAACCCTCCATTGCTCCAAAGAAATTCTGGCTATCAATGTTCCTGTTTAATGTATATTTGCCAAGTTTAAGTTACAATGTAAACTGCTTTGATTGAAATGATAAAGCAGTATAAAAAAACCTAATAAATAAATGCTACAAAGACACCAAGGATAACACTGAAGGAACTACAAAGATCCAGAGTGTAGATGGGAGTATCTGTTCATAGGACTACTTTAAGTCATACACTCCACAGCGTTAGGCTTTATGGAAGAGTGGCCACAACAAAAAATATTGCTTAAAGAAAGAAATAAGAAAATATATTTGGAGTTTGCACAACAGCATGTGGCGGCCTGCACAAACACATGGAAGAAGGTTCTCTGTTCAGATGAGATGAAGACGGAACTTTTTGGCCATCATGGGAAGCACCATGTGTAGCGCAAACCCAGCACTTCCCTTCACCCCGAGAACACCATTCCCACAGTGAAACATGGTGGTGGCAGCATCATGCTGTGGTGATGTTTTTCATTGGCAGGGACAGGAAAATTGGTCAGGATTGAAGGAACGATGGATGGCACTAAATACAGGGCAATTCTTGAGGAAAACCTGTTTCAGTCTGCCAGGGATTTGAGTCTGAGATGAAGGTTCACCTTCCAGCAGGACAATGACCCTAAACATACTGCTAAAGCTGGTTTAAAGGGAAACATTTAAATGTCTTGCAATGGCCTAGTCAAAGCCCAGACCTCAATCCAATTGAGAATCTGTGGCATGACTTGAAGATTTCTGTACACCAACGCAACCCATCTAACTTGAAGGAGTTGGAGCAGTTTTGCCTTGAGGAATGGGTGAAAATCCCAGTGGCTAGATGTGCTAAGCTAATAGAGACACCCCAAGAGACTTGTAGTTGTAATTGCAGCAAAAGGTGGCTCTACAAAGTATTGATTTTTGGGGGACGGGGGAATATCTATGCACACTCATGTTTTTTTTTTGGGGGGGGGTGTCTTACTTATTGTTTGTGTCACAATAAAAGATATTTTGCACCTTCAAAGTGGGAGGCATGTTTTGTAAATCACATGATGCTTACCCCCAAATCTCCAGTTTAATTCCAGGTTGTGCAGCCTATCAACGTCAAACAGAGCTTTCATGTTTAGCACACCAAAATGCTGGAATTCTCTCACACCTGATCTCCGCACCATAACCGACCTAACCCAGTTCAGAAAGGCCCTTAAACTGCACCTTTTCATCAAATACTACCCCACATGAAGCGTAACATAATAGCCCCACCCTAATACAATCCACATGAAGCGTAACATAATAGCCCCTCCCTAGTACAATCCACAGTCTCTCTCCTTGTTCCAAGCATTCCTGCTAATTTTATGTAAATAGTTTGAGCATGTTATCTAGTTAATAGATTATATACTCCATGTAAATAGTTCTCCCATGTTATCCAAGTTGATACTCCTGTTATATGTAATACCAAACAGCCTGTTGTTCTGGTTTCTTTATGTTATCTGTAAACCGCGCTGATGTCAAAGAGTGCGGTATATAAGAAGTTGAAATAAATAAATAAATAAATAAATAAATAAATAAGTAATGCGATAACAAACACCGAGGAGATGAATACTTTCACAAGGCACTGTATATGCTTTGTGTCTTTTCAGACTTTGAAAGAAGGCCTTAACAGTTATTATCTTACATTTATTATAGTCATGTGGGATTGATTTATTTTATTTATTTATTTATTAGCAAGGCTTGATATACCGGAGTGTCAGAGCGGTGTACAAAGAAAAACATAATGGCTACTAGAAAAGAAAAGGAGGAAAAGAACGCCAATGGGTTGATAGGAAAGCAATAGTGAAAGAATGAAGAGAGGACAGAAAGGAGCAGAGTTAAACGCAGAAGTGGGGGGAGTACCAGGGGGTGGGAGTGATAGGGTGAGGGGAGATGGAGGCAGTGTGTGGCATCAGGACCATCACGTGATAACAGGGAGATCAAAGGCCTGGGAAAAGAGATGGGTTTTCAGTAAAGCTTTGAAACGAGGAAAAGAGGGCTCGGTGCGGAGAGAGTGTGGGAGAGAATTCCATAGGGCAGGACTTAGGAAAAAGAAAGCAGAATGACGAGTGAGTTCGAGATGTGCTTGGGATAGGGAAGGAAGAAAGAGTTGGTTGCTATGAACAGAGTGGAGGAGGCGAGATGTAGATAAGATCTGATAAGTACTGGGAGTGCCTGTGTGAAGAACTCTGTGAGTTATGAAGATGTATTTATAGATAAATCGGAACTTAATGGGGAGCCAGTTAAGGGTGAAAAGACAAGGGGTGATATGATCGATGGGGGAGAAGTGGGTGACAAGACGGGCAGCAGTGTTTTGAATAAGTTGGAGATGACGGAGATGGTAATTGGGAAGACCAGAGAAAATTGCGTTACAGTAATCCAAGTGGGAGGTCACGAGCGAGAGAACCAGGGTGGTGAGGGAGGAGACAGAGAGATAGGGCCGGAGGGAACGAATCCTACGGAGATGGAAAAAAACAGCTACGTACGAGGGAGGAAATATGTGGGTGGAAAGACATTGAGGAGTCGAGGATAACTCCAAGGTAGCGGAGTGTGGGGGCAAGTGGGATGGGGAAAGAGTACATCGTGGGAGCCAAAGTGGGGGGAGTGGCAGTGAAGGAGAGCCAGATGGCAGAGGACTTAGCGGGATTAATGCAGAGAAAATCAGAGAACCATCCGTCAATGAGAGAAAGATAGGCATTGAGGGCGGAGAGGTCCGGGGTTGAGGAACTAGTGTGATGAATGAGAAGAATGTCACTAGCGTAGAAGTAAGATGATATGCCGGTCTGTTGGATAAGTAGAGCAAGAGGGGCGAGAAAGACATTAAACAGAAGAGGAGCCAGGATAGAGCCCTGGGGTACACCACAGTGCAAAGGAAAAGAGGAGGAAATGTTGGGGCCTGAGTGAACAGCAAAGGTGTGGGATGAAAGGAAGGAGTGAAACCAGCGAAGAACAGTGCCACAGATACCAGAGTCAGATAGACGAGTGAGGAGAGTACGGTGGTCAACAACATCAAAGGCGGCAGAGAGGTCCAGGGAGACGGCGATAGAGAGGTCACCACGATTGTGAGAGCGGTGGAGTTCACTGAGAAGAGCTAGAAGAATGGTAAAGACTGGGTTATTAAAAAGCAAAAATTCTTGCTAACATACAGATGGCAAGCAGGCATAATATTTCCTTTGTATTTTAGAGAATCTTAGAAATGATTTAAGTGTGCTCAAGATATGATTCTTGCTAATCTCATGCAAAGACCATTTGGGGCATGTTTATTAAAGCATGTTAGGTTTTTGCAACTAACGTGTTTTTGTGCAAATAGAACCATGTTAGCTGCAAATGCAGTGTACTATCTGTTGGGAGCATGCACAGCATTTCCATACTGAAATTTCAGAGAACGCAGCTAGCAGAACAGTACATGCATGTAACGTCATCCACTGGTAACCCGAGTGGTGGTATATTAAGTAATAATAAACTATAATAAAACATCTGTACCCATGCCTACATGAAGCTGCAAGGGGGTAAATTCAAAGGCAATGTCAGGAAATACTTTTTCACTGAAAGGGTGGTGGATGCTTGGAATGCCCTCCCGATGGAAGTGGTGGGGGTAAACACGGTGACGGAATTCAAAATGGCATGGGACAGACACAGTGGATCCCTTTACAGTAACGGGATGAAATATAAATAAATTGAACCATCTAAATTCTCAACAAATAAGGGGTGTCCTACATGGAGTGGTGGGTTCACCCCTAAACAAAGACGTGGGGAGGGGCGGCCTGCACGGAGCGGCAGGTGCAACTACTCTTGCCATCATACTGGGCAGACTAGATGGACCATACTTATCTGTCATCATTTACTATGTTACTATGCTTTCTGTAGCTCTGAGTGGTTACCCATGCTCTTTTGACGCCCGCAGTCCAGACATGGTTTCTGCAAATAGCACAGAAAATCCCTGTGCTTTCTGCACTGGCCTTTTTAACAGGCAGTGCAGCTTAGTTAACATGCTCCTTTGTCCCTTTATAACATGCAGAAATGCAGCCACTCTTCCTGGTAAAGCTTTCTTCCACTCACTCCCAAAAAAAAAAAATAATTCTAGCTTCAATGGCTTAATCTTGGCCAGGATATTGAGAACCAAGGTTTCAGGAGTGGCTAGCCACATCTGAGAGATTCCTACACTTGAGTTATGTTAGAACATGCTACCCAAGTTTATCACTGGGGAGGGTCCAGATCCTTCATAGCCATTCTACCAAGAGAAATGCACTATCAGATTTCTTGACTGTCATTTCATTATTGATTTTGCCAGATGTCTTCTTCTCTGGCTTTTCCTTCTCTGTGTTTGAGCAATTTTCAGAGTTTCTTTGGTCGTCCATTTTGGTCCTTTTGAGTTTTTCACCTTTTGCAGAGACTTTTCACTTTCTTTGAGTACAAGTTTCTGGATGGTATCCCAAATTTCTTCTGGTGTTCTGTCATTTGTATCAAAAACTGCAAATCAATTTTGCAGGCAGTTTTTAAATTCCGGTTGAATATTTTCAAGATCATATTTTGCTACATTCATAAGTGGTTTGCTTTGTCAGCTTTAGCTTGAATTTGACCTGCACCGTAGTCAGTTCCAGGTTTTATCTTTGCTGATGATATTAAATATTTCCGTCATTGACTTCTACAGGTGTGGTCTGTTTGTTTTTTGTACAATCCATTGGGTGAAGTCCATATGTACAGTTGCCTCTTATGTTGCTGGAAGAAGGTGTTTGAGAAGAATAGATTGTTGGTCGTGCAGAATTCTATCAGTCTTTTTCCAGCTTCATTTCCCTTGCCAAGCCCATATTTTCCAACCACTTTGCCTTCTTCTTTGTTCCCAACTTATGCATTTCAGCCACTTGCAACTATCAATATATCTTGTTCTGTCGATTTCAGCTTGTACTTTTCGTAAAATTGATTCTTCTTCCTCTTCTGCAACTGATGTTGGCACACATACATGAATAATAGTTGTGTTCATGGGCATTCCTTATATATGAATAGAAATTAAGCTTTCACTGTATTTTATTACAGTTCTTGCAAGGTTTTGCTTAATTATAAATGCAAAACCATTTCTTCTTTGTCTTTCATTTCCAGCGTAGTATATCATGTGATTATCAGATTCAAAATTTCGATTTACTGATATCCAACAGATCAAGATATGCATATTCCATTTCATTCTTGACTACCTTCATCTTCCCTTGATTCATGCTTCATTTGTTCCGTTTCCCAATATGTAAGACATCTTTGTGACTCTCATTTCATGTGCAGCTACACCAGCAGTCAGACATTCTGAGGACTTGATTCCAACCACATAATACATACTGGCTTTACTTGGAAGAGTCTTCAGTTCTTCCCCAGTATATGCTGAGTGCCTTCCAAACTGGGGGCTCATCTTCCCACACTATATTGGAATGTTTTGTTGTGACTATCCATTGGGGTTTTTGTGACAAGATATGGAAGTAGTTTGCCATACCTTTCTTCTGTGCAGGTAATGCCAGTGTTGTTGCCGTGGTCAGAGAAATATGATCCTCTGCCACCAACACAGTCCCATACTTTTACTGCCCATCTAGGTTGTTTTTCTTAGTCTGATACCTCAGCTGAGACCTGTTTATCTTGTGAGTCCCTGCCAATTGTTAAGATACTGATAGCATAGCTCTCAGCATTAATGATAAATGCAAGCCCTCATGGCATGAAAGAATGAGAAATCGCAAATCAAGTAAGGAAGATCATTTATAAGTAAGGTCCTAGTACATATCCCTAGAGCATTCCACTATTCACCATTCTCCATTGAGAAAATTGACCATTTAACCCTGTTCTCTGTTTTCTATGTTTTAACCTATTCACACTTCACAATAGAACATTGTCTTCAACAACAGAACTTTTTCATTTCCTTAGGAGTCTCTCATGTGGTACCTTGTCAAATGCTTTCTGAAAATTCAAATACACTATGGGCCCAATTCTGTGACATGCAGCCCTGCTATCTGTCTTGTCCTTCCCTTTTCAGTTTTCCTCTCTCTCTGGCCTGCATTTATTTATTTATTTATCTATTTCTTCTATACCGCCCCTTCCAGAGATCAGGGGCGGTTTACATGGAACAATTGCATACATTTGCATAACATTACATAGAACAAGAACTTCTTAACTTTTTACATATAACAGAACAGCAAATTGTCAGAACTATTTACAGGGTGTATACTTTTGTATACTGCTGAATTTACAGGGGAATGTCAGCGAGCTGACATTGCTATTTATAGAAATTATTTACAAGAATACATGATTCGTTATTCAGGTGTGTGTGTGTGTGTATGTATGTGTGAGTGTGTGTGTATAAGTGTGCGTGTGTTTGTGTGTGTATGTGAGTGGGTTTGTGTGTGATGGAATTTATTTCCATTTTTTCGTGGGTTGTTTGGGGTGTCTTTGGGGGGCTGTTAGAAGAGGAATTGTGTGTTCAGTTAATTGTGTTTCTGCGGGGTTTTTTGTTTGTGTGTCTGTGGACGCATTGGTTGTCAGGAGAACTGAGCGGGGGGGGGGGGGTGAGGGGGGGGAGGTGTGTCGGCACCAGTGCAGCAGTGGATGTGGGGGAAGCCTGGCCATCCTGCTGACTATACGTCCCCTGCGGCCACTGAAGGGGCATTCTGGGCCATTCCATGGCCCACTCCTGCTACATACAATCTAAAGTGTTGCCCGATCCTCCACATACTATTTCAAATGTGCCACGCTGACATGTCGGCACACTAGAATTTGCACTCTCACTGCATATCTTGTCATGGGACAAGATATTGGTGCATTTGGATGGAGAATGGGTGAGGACCGCACATTGTAGTTAGCACATAGGGTATTTTACAGCAAGCTGCCACTTGTGCAATTAGCACGGCAGCACTTGAGGTAGTTTGATGTGCACTAATTGTATAGGAACAGGCTGGGAAGGCCCCCATGTTAGTGCGGTAAGAGCAAATCCCCCAAGTCAACACATTAAGGGCAAAGCCTGTGCACTGTCTTGCATTTAATGCATGGTAAGTACAAAGCTTTACCCCACTTTAGTGAAAGGGCCCCTTAGTTTTTATTCTCAGTATGTTTTTACTTTCCCCTCATCTTCCATATGGCATTGTCTCTAGCTTTAGCTTCCTTCTAATTAATATGCTTTCAGCTGAAATGGAAGGCTTAACGTTTTCCATTCTCCCTTTGGTTTCTCACAAACTAGGCCACATCATATTTAACTGAGTCCATTAATGTGAATTCTATCTGGAGCGAAAGCAGTTTTGCAAATGCAGATCTCCAGAGTATCTGAATATTTTTTCTCTCTGATCTAGTGTAGGGAATTGTATATTAGTTCAATATGGCTATAAAGGAACTTATTCGGAGTGGGGAGGTGGGGGAGGGTTAAGAGACCATTTAAAGACAATAAGACATCAAATAAAGTCCGACTCATAATTACTGAGCTAACAAAACTGAGCAGAGGTGATTTTTGCTATACACGACTTGTTATAATTGTAGCTTTCTTCCTTATTCTAACAGATTTTAGCTTAGGAAATGTTAACAGTAGGTGTCTCATAAGATACATTTGAAATGCAAACATTTCTGGCTCTTGTGAACTTGTTTTAATATTTATTGTCCCTGTTGCCTTTAAGGGACATAGCATCATCACAAAGTCATTTCCATTAATATTCCAAACTTTAGAAAAAAATGTATCTTTCTTTTGACAGTAAAAATCCCTTGAACTGAGAGATATTGGCATTTTCTAGTATTACTGGGTAACTTGACAACACTTGTCAAGATACCAGTGGTATAGCCAGACAACACTTAAAACGTGTTATGCATTTGAAAACATATCCGTTGCTAATAAGAATTCATAGCATAAAGTCAAGTCAGGAAGCTGCATATTCTACTATGGATTTACATCAAAAACTATTCATATGCTTTGAAGGTAAACAAAACTATTTCTCTCTTCTTCTTCCATGATAACAGAGGGCCTTAGTCCATCTCGATACAAAGTCAATTATGTTAGAACATGCTACCCAAGTTTATCACTGGGGAGGGTCAGATAAATAGTGAACTGAGGGGTTCACTTTCAAAGACTTGTGGAGTGGCTAAAATATCCAGCTAGTTTAAACCACACATTGTAAGAAAATCATCAGCCAGAACCACATGCATGCTTTAATTTAGCTTATATCCTACAAAGTAACTTACTGAAAATTTACTTGAGGAGCTATCTACCTCACTCCTTAAATTAGATGGGTAGAATTTTAGAGAAGAAGAAAGCTTCCTGCCCTCCTGCCATCAAATATAAACTCTTCCCCCCCCCCCCCAGCCTCAGATTATCCTCTTGATTTGAATTTGCTTTCAAAAATACTCGTAGAATGTACTAGACTCCCAAACCTCCTGCTGACCTTGCAACTGAAAACTCAATGGTCAAGACTAATCTATAAACTGGAATTCAGTTCCAGAGGATACCAGTTTTTTCTGTCAAAAAGGGCAAGAGAGCCATTCTGCCAGCACAGCTGACCTTTGCTGACTGGATTAAAAGGGATATGGGTTGGGGTAACTAAGGGGGGGCATTTGGGATAATCTTGGAAGTGAGGAGGGGGATGGAAAGCTGGTGGTCAACCAAAGGCTTTAAATACTGCATGGATTCCAAGGGAACTGCTCTTGCTTTTATGAAATAAAAGTTAAGGAAATATTGGTAAGAGACAAAAGGCATGTGAAGATATGTCAGAGATTGCTGCTGTTCCCTGTGGGCAGATATGCTCTATTTAAGATAATATTGCTCCTAAAGCTCCTGTACCGATTTCAGACATTGCCGTGGTGGATACTTTGCTCGGACCTGACAATGTTAAAATCAGTTCATATTTGAGATTTATCTGAAGGGCAAAATGAGCCAGCGTGGGATATGAAAAATTAATGACAAGCAATTTATTAGATGGGTTAGACCTGCTGAATATAAAATTGTAAAATATTGCATCATGTCGACTAAGTTTGTGGGGGAATGGGTGATCAGAAAACATAAATTCTGTACACCATGCATGTTAGAAATATGTTTGATCAGATATTCCCACTAAGTACTAAACATTTGATAAATGCAAAAATCCCAGGAGATGTTTAATATAATGTGGTGTTGACCCAGCAAGGAAAAACTTTCAGCAATAGTTGGTGCTAGAGTATGATAAATTGTGCTTATGCTTAGATTGTGAAAAACCCCATTTTTTCCACTGAACATGTAACAGAAAGTATTTCAGGACCAGTGAAAGGATTTAAAAATTTAGGGGGTTATATTTACATTTTAAATGTGATGTACTAGTATGTAGATGTAAGAATGGCATCCACGTGAAAACGCAATTTTGAAAAGGCCACAATTTACACGTAGCTGCCTCAGGTACGTGGTTCTATGCATGTTTTTCTGGGGCCATTCTGGGAGCATTTCAGGATGTTGCCTGGGTGACGCTGGCATTTATACATGCACAATATATTTCACAAGGGCCAGCAACATGCAGGGTGGAATTTCTAAATTTGACAATTTAGTCCTGCCATAAATTATGAACCATTGCTGGCATTATTGTCTTTTGGGACTGCTTGCAGTGTTGGTGACTGGAGAAGGGTTGCTTGTGATTCCTTGGCTGTATTCCTGTAGGTGTGTTTTTTACTTTGTTTAGTTCCCTTGAAATCTCTCCTATTCCTCTCTCATAGCTATGTTACATCCTTTTTCTTAGACCCCTGCATATTTCATCTTTCTAATCCCATTTTACCTCCCTACTCAGCCGTGCTCATCCTATACTCTTAGGGGTAGATTCTGTGTGGGGATATACATCTGGTTTGGATGTACATCTCCGCTAAATACCTGGGGCTGATTACCGATGTAGACCGGAGATGTGCGGGGATCTCTGAATGGGAGCGAGAGGGGACAGGCTGGAGGAAGAGCGAGGGTGGGAAGGAGGCGTGACCCTGACTCTGGACGTACAGGGTCTATTCCGGTGACAGTCCTGTACGTCTGGGTTACGGATTTAGGATGGGGACTTATTCCACCTCAGAGGTGGAATAAGTCCCGTCCCCCCCATCGTCAGTGGATGACCCTGCAGGACCCCCCTGAAGAGGTGAGCTGGGAAGGGAGTTTCCTGCAGCCTGATCCCGGCCATGGCAGTGGGGAACTGTTCACTTGGGAGGATCACCAACAATCGGGACTCCTGCATGACATGCTGGTGCCATGGCGATGGGACCCTACGGCACCAGGCTCCATGCAGGAGCCTTGGGTGCTTTGTATGGGGAGTGGGCTGGACATCCAGAGGCACAGAATTGGGGCACAATCGTGGGTGTAGAATCAGGTGCACAACTGGCCTGTCAAGATTTTGGATGTCTGGATGGGCTGGACATGCTTCAATGGGAACTGGCCTCTCAGTGTCTCTCTCCCAGGCCCAGGGTGTGTCAGTCTTCCTGTTGCCCAGCTATTTGATCTTACAGTATCTGTCTGTGTGTGTCTGAGTGTTCATTAATGTATCTATATCTCTGTGTGGTTCCCTGCTGCCTGTGTATATATGTGTGTGTGTGTGTGTGTGTCTATCTTAGTGTGTGATTGCATGTGCATGTTCAGTGGTGTAGATGCAGGTGGAAGGAATCACTGGGATTGGTATAGAGAGTCACTGAGTGTAGATGTAGGGAGGTAGGAGCCATGAGCGACCTGAAGAGATGGTTTACGCAGACCATTTTGCATGAGGCTCGCAGACAACAAAGGAGGGCCACCAGGAGGCATCCCTATCAGAGGGTATTAGGCCTAGGACCCAGTTCCTAGACCTCACTGATGACAAGTGCCTCACCAGGTTCTGCTTTGAGAAGACAGTCATCCACTATCGCTGCAGGAGATAGAGCTACTCTTCTGCTCCACCACACAGAGGAGGCAGCCCATGCCCATTCACCTCAAGGTCACCCTGGTTCCTCCTTCTTTGTCACTGGTAATTGCCAATCCATGTTAACCATCACAGCGGGCCTCAGCCAGTCTGCTATCCCACAGTGCATTTCAGTTTTTGATTGACTTTCTCATTCACATTTCTGAATATGTAGTCTCCCCTTAGACTGTGCAGCAGAGACAGCTAACTATGACCCAGTTCTTTAATTTGATCAGATTCCCACCTATCAAGCCCCCAAAAGGGCCATCCTAGCAGCCTGCTGAGTCTGCTCCTAGGGCTCATTCTACAGGCTCTGGATCATCACAGAAGAGAGATGGTACAGGAAAGTGTAGGTCTGCCATTTCTCCCTCATCCTCAGGCACATACCTTTCCACCTCTTCAACCTGGGTCACATCTTCACTGGCCACCTGGTCCTCCATCTCAGCAATGTCCCACTCTCTTCCCTGGATGTTTGAGTCTGTGAGGGGGTCCTCTTCTATAAGGATTTTGTTCGCAGCCTCAGCACTGCTGTCCTCTCCTGTGGCCTATGGTTTCGCCTTAGGTATGAAATCAAATGCACTCCACACTATATACAAGCCATACCTTTACTCATGTTGACTAACATAATGCATGCACATCTTTGCTGCCTCAATTTTCACAGTGTGTGACTAAGGATAACATTCTCACTGCTGGCTATGCCTCCTATAGCTACAGTGTTGTCTATGCACACTATCGCAATACAAAATAATAAGTAGTAGGATATAGTAAGACCTACCCTTTGAAGGAGCAGAACTCTGTGCATCTCATGCCACATACACTGCATATCTGCAGCATGTGAACTGTAACCTTGACCATATTGCTGTGGAGGAAGCCAAGCTCAAGAGTGGGAATGAAGCCTATTCACATATCTAAATACTGGTCATACACCTCAGCACATGCAGTGAATGTGTGTTGGCCATACATCTAAGATGTGATACACTCTGCATAAAGACACTCAAATGTGGAAACTGCTATTGCAGAACAGGAAGATAAGGTGCTTGTCAAAGAGCACAGTCACAAAGGGTAGATCTCTGCTTGTATCACAGGAGAATAACACTTTCTAACCCCCATACCAGAACGCCTTGAGAGAACCCTGTGTGTTTCACCCAGCATTATTCTATCTAAGATCCTACACCCTTAATGATTGTAAGGTGTAGAATAGGGAATATCCTGAACTCTGGGGAACATCACTGCAAATGGGTACATGCAGTGCTATATGGAGGAGACCTTGTCAGGATAGCTGTCATATCGCCACAGCATACATGTGCTATGAGGTGAGAATACATCATAGCATGGCAGTAAGACACAATATTTGGTGACTGGTGCACACATCTTTCTTACCCATTTACTACTAGAAAAGCATGGCACATTTACTTTTACCATGGGTGAAGGATGCAATGAGAGGGATGATAGGTGACTAAATATCACAAGTGTCAACTATATGTAAGAGAGAATGAAAGAAATGGTAGGAATAGAATGAAAGATGTGGTAGAGAAACCTGTGGTCATGTGGAGCTCTGGAGTTGTCCAGCTGGTCAACTACCCTCATAGACCCCTCAATCACAGCATCCAGCACTTCCTACTCAAAGTTCAGCCTAGTTCCTTAACTGGCCATCAGGACCTGTCTCACCGGCCTTTTGTTTTGCTTTTCTCCTGACCTCACACCATTTTCTTTTCAGGTCCTCAAAGTTTCTGTTGGGATAATAGATGGCAGTGACCTTCTGGCATATGCCAAGCCAAGGCTTTTGCTTGTGATAAGCACTAACTTTCACTCCAGGGTGGCTTAATAAAATAAACTTGTGTTTTAGCATCCTCTGTAACCAGCAGTTCAACCTCCCCTGGCCATAGGTGTTCTTGAGGCTGAGATCCTTGCTCTTTGGTGCCATAACTAGCACACAAACAGCTCTAATATCAGCTTTTCTAAAATGGGACGCTACACCCATAAGTTTTATATTTATGTATAGAGGTGGTACTTCTATGTCAAAATTTTACACATACAGTCTGATTTTCAACAAGATGCTGAGACATGCCATACCCACAGAAAGATACCTGCTCAGGAAAAGTGCTTGAATCGTGAGTTATGCGCCTCCAAAATGGCCAAGCATTGAAAATGCAGCACAAACTGAGCACAGTGGCAGGACCCCAGCGTGGCATAGATGGGTAGGCGCAGGGTCTGGAACCCAGGCGTGGTGCCTAAGATTGGCCCACGATACCCATGTATGTGTCCAAAACAGCTGCCATAGAAATGGGACAGCAAGTATGCATGAACCCATGTATCGCCTGTGCAGCATACCCGTACATTGGTGACACCATCATGCAGGTCCTGCAGGCTACCTGTGCAAGAGCCCCCAGGAACTAGGTGGATAGACACCATTAGTATGGCGGGGAGAAGGACAGTGAACCTCAGCCTGGATGAGTCTGTGACCCTTGCCCAATCTGTGCTGCAGTACGAGGGGGTGCTATACCCCAGGGGGGGCTGATGGCCAAACCAGTGGCTGGCCATGACCATAAACAGGGCCATCGAACTCCGCTTGTATAGTTAAGAGGCCTGAATGGATGGGAAGGGAGGTTGAACACCATGCTAGGCCATACACACCCTGAAAGGCACAGATGTGTGACTGCCCAGGGAGACAGGGCTATGGTGCCAGGCACATGCTGGTGGCAGTCCCAATGTTTGAAGAACAGGTGTCAGTGTGGGATGGGCCATGCATTGGTACAGGTGCCATCTCTGGCTGCCCACAGGAGCAGGCATATCCAGACAGAGGAGGCAAGGAGACCCCTGCACCCCCCGGTGGTGGTTGGCAGCAACATCACAGGGCACGCACAGCAATGGCAATGTCCGATGCATGGGGAGCTGTGGTCGGGCTGTCCACCCCAGGGGACCCTGCTGGCCAGTGTGGATGCCCTGGACACATACCCCAACCCCAAGTCCCTGTGACCCTGGCCCAGGGGTCTGAGGGGGCCAGAGGCAGAATCCACATATGTGCTGTCCATCTGTCCCTGCAAGTGGATCTGCCACCACACTGCCCACCACCCCCTGTCTGGCTGGGGCAGCATGTTGATGATGTGATGTCACAGAACCTAACAGATGAGTCATGGTGAGCATGTACAAACCACGACACCCTACCTGTACGATGCCTAACAAACCATGCAGTGATTTGGCCCCTGAGGCAGCAGATGCCCCCTGGCATGTCATTTGCCCACAGCTGAGACCATGTACAGCCCACAACCATGTACTATGGTGCAAGGCAAGCCTGTGTGCAACAGAGGGGAGCAAGGGAATGGGGGAGGACTGCAAATGTGTCCAAAAGGGCCAGAGGGGTAACACAGGTGAATCAGTGGTCCAGATGGCACTGTTTTTGGTGGCATGGGGCACATGTCAAAGGTCCAGGGGAGCGGTGGGTAGGAATTTGGTGTCACATGCACCCCACACCTGCTCCCCATGGGTATGCCCTTGCCCCCAGGATGGGCCGGCCACCAGGCTGAGGCAGGATACAGGTATGCACAACTGGCAATATGGAAGCACCCAACTGAGCCCTCCACATCTCTCCCACAGAGAATATGGTGTGCAATGCACCCTGGAGGCCCTGACATGCCACTATCAGACACTGTGCTGGAGGCAACTGAACCAGCTGCAGTGCATCAGGGAGCAGCTGGCAGCCAAGGAAGGTCAATGGGGTACACAGTGGAGCCTAGCTGATACAGGGGGCGGCAGCCATAGCTACTGGACAGGTTCAGGCAGACCATCTGGTGATGTACTCTGTACACAATGATGGGAATGTGCTTGGGGCAGCCTTGAAATCCCCCAGTGCCATTATTCTTCATGTGCACCAGCTGGCACCCAATAAATTCAGGTGTACACACACATGGCCAGGACATAGCACTGATGGGTGGCACAGGGGCACACACCACTAGCAATGGCCCCAGGTGAACATTGTGCACCTGCCCACACTGCCCCCTGTGGGTGTTCATTGCTCAGGGGGGCCAGCAAGACACAGCTGGGCATGTAAGGGGGAGAAACAATCTGGCTGGAGGTGGCCAAAGGGGGGCATGAATTGTGCACTGTGGGGTGGCACACCCCCATGGCCCAAAGGTGGGCTGTGCAATGCATATGCATGTCCCCTGGAGGTGTGCCAGTCCCACCCCAGAGTCACGCCTATGCAGACCATTAACCCCCCTCCCACTTCCCCCACAGCCAGTTCCAGGGAGGCCCCAGACACTGCTCGCCTACCACAGACACCACCCAGGAACAGTGGTCCAGAGCAGGAAGAGCCGACTCGAGGTGCAGAGCCCAATGGAACCACCAGCAGTGACAGGGAGGAGGAGTCCAGCAACACTGTGTTGGAGGACAGCACCACAGAAGGGGAGGTCAGTGAGGGGGCCATATCACAGCAGTGGGATCAGGAGTCTGAGAAGGAAGAGGGATCAGAGGGCCAGGGGAGGGCAGAGAGTCTGAAGAGGAGGAGGAATCAGAGGGCCAAAGGCAAGGTGGGGAGTCTGAGGAGGGGGAGGGATCAGAGGACCAGGGGCAGGGTGGGGAGTCTGAGGAAGAGGAGGGATCATAAGGCCAGGGGGCATGGTGGGGAGTCTGAGGAGGAGGGATCAGAGAGCCAAGGAACTTTTTTGTGGTGTTGGGCAAAGCTCGGTGAGTTAGAGTTCATTGTTTCTTTTTTTTTATTACCAGCTACCCATTCATAGCTAGCTCTTTGAAGCTACTGACCTCATCAGGTATTAGTGGTCCTTGATAGCTTGCTAAGCAGCTAGGAAGTGCTATATAAGGGTCTACAGGGCCTTGAAAGTACTGGCATTCCTAACAGGGGCTCCATTGCAAGCAAGGCAATTCTGTGTGGCTTTTAAAAACAGGCTCTCTGCCTGAAAGCTCTTAAATGGGTTTTGGTTTAATCTTTTAAAAGCTAATTCTTCTTCAGTACTGCAAAGGGGGAATTGTTTTGTGGTGTTGGACAAAGCTTTGTCAGAGTCATTGTTTTTTTGTTCCAGCTACCCATTCACAGGTGGCTGTTTGAAGCCACTGGCCTCATCAGGTGTTGGTGGTCCTTGATTAACTTGCTAAGCAGCTAGACTGTACTGTGTAAAGGAATACAGGGCCTTGCACATACTAGCATTCCTAACAGGGTCTCGATTGCAGGCAAGGTCATTCTTTGTGGCTTTAAATACAAGTTCTCTGCCTAAAAGCTCTTAAAGTGGTTTTGGTTTTTGTTTTGAAAAGTTAATTCTTTTTCTATACTGCAAATGGGGAATTTTTTGTGGTGTTGGGCAAAGGTCAGTCAATTAGAATTCATTGTTTTTTGTTCCAGCTACCCATTCACAACTAGCTCTTTGAAGTCACTGGCCTCATCTGGTGTTGGTGGTCCTTGACTAGTTTGCTAAGCAGCTAGACTGTGCTGTATAAAGGTCTACAGGGCCTTGCACATACTGGGATTCCTAACAGGGATTCCATTGCAGGCAAGGTAATTCTGTGTAGGGTTGCCAACTTTTTGAAACAGAAAAACCCGCCACCTGTGCTCCGCCCATGCCCACCCCACCCCACCCTTTCCTTGCTCCTGCCCCACCCCCACCCCACCCTTGCTCCACCCCCTGTCCCTAAAAAATTGCAGAGAGGGCAATGTGCAAACTGAACAAGCAAGATTACTACACATTCTTAAACAGAAATTCTATATTGACAGAATACGCAGCATTGGTTGTACACACACACACACACACACACACACACACAATACAGTCAGGCCTTCATCAATAAATGAGCACAACCAAAAAGAGAAATATATAGACAAAAATTAAACTGAAACCCCAAGAAGACAGACTCTGCATGCAGTGCAATATCAGATAAATAAGAGATACAATGCCCCATACTGTATAAAATATAAAGGTAGTATAAAGTCCAATCATTAAATTGAAAATAAAATTATTTTGTCTACCTTTGTTGTCTGACCATTTTATTCTCTGATTATGCTGGTTCCGATTTGAGGCTTCTGTTTTCCTGTCTTCTCTTAGCTCGTTTTCTATGGTCTATAGTCCATCTGACATTTCTTGTCTCTTCTTTTCTTTTCTTCACTTCCTTCCATCAGCCTATTTCCAGTCCCAGGAACCATCCCCAATATCAATCCCCTTTCCAGTCCTCCCCTCCCATTACATCCCAAAGTCAATTCCCTTGTGTTCCCAGGACTGCCAGTGGCGTCCATTCCCTTCTAGTCCCCTTTCTTCCTCACTGTCCAGCCCCTTCTAGTCCAAACACCATTCCAGGTATCAGCTCACTTCCATTCCCAGTGCCTTCCCCATGTCAGCTCCCTTCCAGTCAACCTACACTCTGTCCATCCCCCTTCCAGTGCCATTCCCATGTGTCTGCTCCCTTCCAGTTCTAGTGCCCCCTCTCTTCCAGCCTCCTCCTCATTACCCAGTCACTTACCAGTACCATCCTCAGGTTCAGTTCCCTTCCAGACACCTCCTGCCCACCCACACTTTCAGCTCTCTTCCAGCCACTTCTTCCCCTTGCACTGCTGTTCCTGCTTCTCACAGAGTGGCGGCTGCAGTAAAACTAATTTAAAAACAAAATTAAACATAAGCAGAGGCTTCTTCCCTCCCCCATTCAGCTTCACCTCCCCCCCCCATGGAGCTTCACATTCTGCCCCCAGTGCATCTTCACCTTCCTCCACCAGTGCAGCTTCACCCCTCCCCCAGTGCAGCTTCCCCCCCCCTTCCCCCCGGTGCAGCTTTACCCGCCTCCCACTAGTGCAGCTTCACCTTCCCCTTGCAAAAGAAAAGAAAACCTGTGTGGAGTCCTCCGGCCCTATGAAACTCCTTTTGTAGCGCCCGGGCTGAAAAGGAAGTGACATTACAGGGGGCGGGCACTGCAGCAGGAGTTTCATAGTGCCGGAGGGCTCCGCACGGGTTTTCTTTTCTTTTAAAATTAACGTTATTGCAGCCGCTGCTCTGTAAGAAGCAGGAACAGCGGCTACATGGGGGCTGGGATTGCAGATGATAAAGTCAGTTTTCTGCTCTGGCCGCTCCCAATCTCGCAGCCAGAGCAAAAAATGGCTTTTCAAGGGCTGGTTAAGGATCTCTGCCAGCAGCTGGCCTGGCCATGGAAAAAACAGCCAGGCTGGCTGAAAATAGGATGGTTGTCATCCTTAATTCTGTGTGGCTTTAAATACAAGCTCTCTGTCTAAAAGCTCTTAAAGAGGTTTTGGTTTAAAATTTTAAAAGCTAATTCTTCGATACTACAAAGGAGGTATTTTTTGCAGTGTTGGGCAAAGATCTGCCAGAGTTCATTGTTTTTTGTTCCAACTACCCATTCACAGCTAGTTCTTTGAAGCCACTGAACTCATCTGGTGTTAGTGGTCCTTGATTAGCTTGCTTAGCAGCTCTGCAGTGCTTTATAGGGGTCTACAGGGCCTTACAAATACTGGCATTCCTAAAAGGAACTCCATTGCAAACAAGGTAAATCTATGTGTCCTTAAATACAAGCTCTCTCTCTCTAAAAGCTCTTAAAGGGTGTTGGTTTTCATTTTAAAAGCTAATTCATTTTCTAGACTGCAAAGGGGGGATTTTTTTGTAGTGTTGGGCTAAGCTTTGCCACTTACATAAGAACATAAGATATGCCATACTGGGTCAGACCAAGGTCCATCAAGACCAGTATCCTGTTTCCAACAGTGGCCAATCTAGGTCATACGTACCTAGTAGTTTCCCCAAAAGACACAGGTTCCACAATGCTTGTATTGGGTCAAGCAGTGATATCTTGGGTCCCTTTTTAATAATGGTTTATGGACCTTTCCTCCAGGAACTTGTCCAAACCTTTTTTAAACCCAGCTACACTAACAGCTTTTACTACATCTTCCGGTAACAAATTCCAGAGTTTGATTACACATTGAGTGGAAAAATATTTTCTCTTATTTGTAGCTTCATTGCATGTCCCCTAATCTTTCTATATTCTGATGACATAAACAATCGATCTACGTTTACCCGTTCTACTCCGTTCATTAATTTATAGACTTCTATCATATCTCCCCTCAGCCGTCTCTTTTCCAGGTTAAAGAGCCCTAACCTTTTTAGCCTTTCTTCATAGGAGTATCCTTCCATCCCCTTTACCCGTTTGGTGGCTCTTCTCTGAACCTTTTCTAATAACACAATATCCTTTTTAAGATATGGTGACTAGAATTGCACACAATATTCAAGGTGCGGTTGCACCATGGAACGATACAGAGGCATTATAATATCCTTTGTTTTATTTTCCATTCCTTTCCTTATGATACCTAGCATTCTATTTGCTCTCTTGGCCACCGCTGCACACTGGGCAGAGGGTTTTAACATGTTATCCACAATAACGCCTAAATCTTTTTCCTGGGTGGTGGTTCCTAATGTGGAACCTTGCATCGTGTAACCATAGTTTGGGTTGTTCTTCCCTAGGTGCATAACTTTGCACTCGTCCACATTAAATTTCATCTGCCATTTTGATGCCAAGTCTTCCAATTTATCAAGATCCTCTTGCAATTTTCCACAATCTTCATGGATTTTAACAACTTTAAATAGTTTTGTGTTATCTGCAAAATTTGATAACCTCACTCATTATTCCCTTTTCCAGGTCATTTATGAATATGTCAAAAAGCAGCAGACCTAGCACAGATCCCTGGGGTACACCACTGTTCACCTTTCTCCATTGGGAAAATTGGCCATTTAGCCCTAACCTCTGCTTTCTATCTTTTAACTAATTCCTGATCCACAATAGTACACTGCCTCCTATCCCATGACTCTTTAGTTTTGCCAAATTTCTCTGATGAGGGACCTTGTCAAAGGCTTTCTGTAAGTCCAAATACACTATATCAACTGACTCACCTTTGTCAACCTGTTTATTCACACTTCAAAAAAACATAACAGATTAGTAAGACAAGATCTTCCTTGTCTAAAGCCATGTTGGCTTTCTCCCATTAAGCCATGACTATCTACATGTTCAGCAATTTTGTTCTTTATGATGGTTTCTACCATTTTTCTCAGTACTGACATCAGGCTCACCAGTCTGTAGTTTCCCAGATCACTCCTGGACCCCTTTTTAAAAATTGGCGTTACGTTAGCCATCCTCCAATCTTCAGGTATTACAGATGATTTTAATGATAGTTAACAGATTACTAATAGCAGGTCTGCAATCTCATATTTCAGTTCTTTCAACACCCTTGGATGTATACCATCTGGTTCAGGTGATTTGCTACTCTTCAGTTTATCAAATAGTTGTAATACATCTTCCCGATGTATCGATCTTTCCTTCAATTCTCCTGCACCTTTAAATACCACTTCAGTCATGGGTAACATCCCTACATCTTCCTCAGTAAAGACTGAAGCAAAGAAATCATTCAGTCTCTTCGCTATCGCCTTGTCGCCTCTTAGTGCCCCTTTAACTCCTCTGTCATCTAATGGACCAACTGACTCTCTCACAGTTATTTTGCTACGAATGTACTTGAAAAAGTCTTTATTACGCATATTTGCTTCCGCAGCAAGCTTCTTCTCAAATTCTCCCTTTGCCTGCCTTATCAATGCCTTGCATTTAATTTGCCAGTGCTTGTGCTGTTTCCAGTTTTCATCATTTGGCTCTTTTTTCTATTTCGTGAAAGATTCTTTTTTGTCAACAACAGCCTCTCTGACCTCACCTTTAAACCATGCTGGCAGTTTTTTGGACTTCCTTCCACTTTTCTTAAATCATGGAATACAGGTGGTCTGGGCTTCCAAGATAGTATTTTTGAACAACACCCAAGCTTGATGTAAGTCTTTAACCTTTGCAACTGCTCCTTTTAGGTTTTTTGTTGTTGTTTTTTTTTACTATTTTCCTCATTTTATCATAGTCTCCCTTTCGAAAGTTAAAAGTTAGAGTTCATTGTTGTTTGTTCCAGCTACCAATTCATAGCTGGTTCTGTGAAGCCACTGGCCTCATCAAGTTTTAGATCTCCCCTACCCACCCCTGCTCCAGCCCATCCTATTTGAATATTCTTGTTTTATAGGGCTACTCTCCAATTAGTGAGACACAGTTAGATAGAACAGCACTGTTAGAACACACTGAAAAGAGGTTAACTGTTTTTTCTTTTAAAGGACAGCTGAGGAACAGATAGGGACTTTGGTAGGTCTCTCTCTTTTACTTCAAAAAGTACCAAAGCTCCATCAACTGAACAATTGCTGGGAAAAATTGAATTGCCAAAACTGTTTCTCCCTTACAGCTTCTGCCTCTGTCCAGAGATCCCAATGCCAGTTGAAGGTCCAGTTCCATGTGCAGGATTCCTGCATGCTGAAGCTCTCAGGAAACATGTGGAGGAGCTCAGAGAAGAGGTGGCGAGGCTGTGAAGTATCTGAGACAGTGAGAAGTTCATTGATGAGATGATTTTTGAAACATCCAAGCTCTCCGACAGAGGTGAAGATGGGAGGCTACAAGATGAAGAAAGTTGGACACGAGTCATCAGAGCCTGTAGAATCAACACTTGGTGCTTACCAATGTGGAAAGTGTTTCTGCTGTTATAGTGGGAGATTATCTCACATCCAGCCCTTGAATTGAAGAACTAGTATGCAGCCCTGGAAGTGGAGGAGGTAAAAGGATCCCAGGAAAGGGAAGAACCAGATCTCAAGCACCCCAAAGTTACGGAATCAGTGACCACAAGGAAGCAAAGAGTAGTATTGGTTGGTAATGCTTTTCTAAGGGATACTGAGGCATCTATTTGCTGACCAGACTTGATGTCCAGAGAGGTGTGCTGTCTGACAGGTATCAAAATCTGCAATGTTACAGAGAGTTTGCCGAGACTCATTCAGCCTACTGACTACTATCCAATGTTGCTCATCTATGTTGGTACAATTGATACTGCTAGGTATCCCTCTGAGCATATCAAAAGTGACTTCATGGCTCTGGGACAGAGAGTGAAGCAGATAGGTGCACAGAAGGTGTTCTCTTCAATCCTCTCTGTTGAGGATAAAGGCTGAAACAGAGAAGCTCATATCCTGGAGATAATGCATGGCTGCTGGATTTATTTATTTTTATTTATTTAGCATATATTTGTATACCGCTACTTCCAGCGATCAGGAGCGGTTTGATTAAGTAAAAAGGAGTGTCTGATCAATGACAAATTTCAAGAAATTACAGTGTGATTTACAAGGTTATATGATGGTTATCAGTACAAAGCCAGTCATTTTCAATAATGTATACAGTTTGATTCATAGGATAAGCACAACACACAGTTAGGAGGGGGGGGGGGAGAGAGAGAGATTTACATATGTACAATTTTACACTTGTTTCATTTTTGGGGTATAAATATATTTTAACATTGGCTACATTTTGGTGAAGCAGCTGATGCTAAGAGTGTATTGCTGTTCATGACACATTGTAGGCTTGTTGAAATAAGTATGTCTTCAGTTTTTTTCTGAAGACCATAAGGTCATTGGTTGAGCGCAACTCAGTCGGGAGTTGGTTCCAAAGTGAAGGGGCAGTGTAGGAGTATGCCCTGTTGCTTGTGGCTATTTTAACTGATCTTATACTTATTGGTACCTGCAGGTTGTTTATGGTGGTGGTTCTCCTATTTCTGTTAGCAGGTTGTAAGTTGATTAGGTTAGAGAGGAAAGTTGGTGCCAGGTTGTGGATGATTTTAAATGTGGTCACTAGGGTTTTGTATTTTATGCGAGCTATGATGGGGAGCCAGTGAAGTTTAATTAGCACAGGTGTGATGTGCTCTGCCACACCTGTTTTAGTGATGATTCTGGCTGCGACGTTCTGTGCCAACTGGAGTATGCTTAGGGTTTTTTTTGGAAGGCCTTGTAGAATTGCATTACAGTAATCGAAATGAGGTATGATGAGGGCTTGTGCTACTGTCCTAAAATCGGTAGCCTCAATGATGTTCCTTAGTAGTTGTATGACCCTGAGCTTGTGGAAAATGGCCCTGTTTACTAAGCGGAGGTGTTTTGCCATCTTTAGTTCGCTATCAAGTGTTACTCCGAGGTATTTTATTTCATTCTTTGTGTGATAAGTATTTTCACATAGGGAGATTGTAGCTGGTGGTTTGAATTCTGGTTTTCTTGAGATGTACATGACTTCGGTTTTTTTTATGGTTTATGGCCATGTTGTTTCGTTGGAGCCATGTTTGCATCTCTTTTAAGCATTCTTCTAGCTGGGAGTAGTTTGGATTGTCTGCGTCGAGTTGAGTGTATAGCATAATATCATCAGCGTATATGTGATAGTGGATACTATGCTTTTTGAATATTTCGCAGATTGGTTTCATGTACACGTTGAATAGAAGCGCAGATAGTGCTGAGCCTTGCGGTATGCCCTGTGTTTGCGGGAAAGCTTCTGCTTTTTCGTTGTTAAACTGTACTTGTTGCATTCTGTTGGTGATATACGATGAGAACCATTTTAGTGGGGTTCCCGTTATTCCTATAGCTTCTATCCTGTTTAGTAGTGTTTGATGGTGAACTGTATCGAAAGCTGCTGAGATGTCAATGAATATGAGAATGAACATTTTCTTTTTGTTTTCAATCCCTTTGAGTAGGTTGTCCAGTAGTGCAATAAGCAGGGTCTCGACCCCATGGTGTGGCCTGAAGCCGTATTGGTGCTCGTCCAGTGTTCTGTTGTTGTCCAGGTGGTCTTGTAATTGTTGTAGAACCGCTTTTTCAATTATTTTTGCTAGCAGAGCTATGCTGGATATTGGGAGATAAGATGCTGGGTCTTTCTTGTTGAGTGTTTTATTTTTTAGTATTGGTCTTATGATGGATTTCTTAAGTTGAGTTGGCATGGTACCTTGCTGGAGTGATTGGTTTATTATGTGAGCAATTTGGTGGGTGGTTTCTGCTTTCATTGCTTTAACCCATGCAGCTGGGCAGGGGTCTAGGGGAGAGGTTGTGGTGTTAATGTTGGCAATTATATTCATGACGTGTTTGTCTTCAATGCTGCAAAACTTGTTCCAGTGGGTGATGTGGGTTTGTGTCGTCGTCATGGTAGGTTGTGGTGTGTTGCGGGTCACATCCAGTGGTGGTGAGGGTTTAGGTCCGATCTGTGGGTTTAGTTTGCTAGCATAGTGGTCTGCTAGGGCTTGGACCTTGATTTTGTCGTTGTGTTGATCCTCTTGTGCTGTTTTGGTGAGGGATTTGACCAATGGATGGTGCCATCAAGAGCATTTTGGTTTCCTGCACCATGGGATGATGCTCCAAGGGCAGCAGAGCAGAGATGGCATTCATCTGTCCAAGAAGGGTTGAAATGTCTTCAGCAGCAGATTGGCTAATGTACTGAAGAGGTCTTTAAACTAGATTCATTGTGGATGGGTGAAGAAAGCCCCCTGGTAAGTGAAACATTAAATACCTCTGTAGAAATGGGTAAAAAGGACAACATCTGGAAAGCAGTGTGTATAAATGCCTGTAGCATGAGAAATAAGATCCCAGGTGTTGAGGCCTTAATGGAAGAGGCTGACTTGGATTTAGTGGCAGTTACAAGGACTTGGTTCACAGGCAACCATGACTGGGATGTAATTATACCAGACTATACTTCATTCAGAAAGGACAGGGTAGGAAGAAGGAGAGGAGTGGCACTATATGTAAAAAATACTAAAGCTATAGAATTACAGGCCTTAAAAGGGAGATAGGAGGCACTGTGGGTTAAACTAGAAAGAGGAAAAGGGAAATCCATCTACATTGGTGTGATATACAGATCTCCGTCACTGGGAAAAGAAGTGGATGGAAATTTAATAGAAGACATAAGCAGCATTGTCATGAAAAGAGAAGTGCTACTGATAGGGGAGATGGTGTGGTTCAGTATTAAGATTAACTATTAGGATTTGTTTCAAAATAAAGACCCTACAATGACTCTGTCCCCTCCTTGAACCAGAAGATTTCAGATCAGCACTGCAAGCTCACACCTTCCTCCATGCAAACTACTGTAACAATATCTAGTAGGGTCTACCTCAATACACACTACTCCCCCTTCAAATCACATTACACGGATCATACAGTGAGCTAATAAACATGACCATATTACTCCTATTCTAAAACAACTACACTGGCTTCCCCTTACCAATAGAATTAGATATAAATGCATCCTCCTCACTCATTAAGCACTACACTCCCACTAAAATACCTGCTTCAAATCCCTGCTACAGAAACCCACTACAAAGAGACCACAAAGACAATCAACAATCTAAAAATTTAACATACCACAATCCAAACCTAAATACAACCAACAAACATGCCACAAAGTCTTCGAACTCTATGCCCCTTATGGAATTCCCTTCCTGACACACTAAGAAACATTACCAACCTTCCCGCCTTCTGCAAGCATCTGAAAACCCACCTATTCAGTGAACATTTTGGTCCCTCCACCTACCCCCTCTGCCTCAACACAACACTAATAAACAATTACACAATTGTAAATAGTTAATTGAATATACCAGTTAGTTTCAATGTTTGTATACTAGCACCACAGTTTATAATATTTAGTACGGTTATTATCAAAATGTTAAACTGTTCCAACTTAATTGTTACTCTGTTCCTTTTATGACATGTGTTTACTGTAAAATGTTCTGTTCCCTGTAAACCGCTTTGACCCAGTGAAAAGTGGTATATAAAAAACTAGCTAGCTAGCTAGCTAAATAAATAAATAAATAAATAAGGCTGATAAAATCCATTCAAAAGTGAGGATCTTAGACTTTACGAAAACTAACTTTGCCAAGATGGGACAATACCTCAAGGAGTCGTTAGCGAGATGGGAAAAGCTGGGGGATGTAGAAAAACAGTGGGCAAAACTGAAAGGGGATATTTTAAGAGCAACATATCTTTTTGTTAGAAAGGTAAATAAACGTAAAAGACAAAGGAGGCCACTATGGTTCTCAAAAGAAGTAGCTCTTTCCTCTTGATGTGGACTGTTTTTGTAACTTTTCTTTCTTTATTTTTTAATAAAGAATATTGAAATTGAAAAAAAAAGTAGCTGAAAAAGTGAGGAAAAAGAGGGAGGCCTTCAGGAAATATAAGAGATCACAGAGAGAGGAAGACAGGCATCTATATTTGGAAAAACCTAGAGAAGCTAGCAAAGTATTTATTTAGTTATTTAGCTAGGGTTATATACCACTTTTCTATGAGTCAAAGTGGTGTACATTCAGGTACTGTATACAGGGTGGCCCCAAAAAAGTGAGAACATCTCGTAAATTGAAAGCTTAAATAGTTTACTTATTTACCTTTTTTAGTTATATAATGCCTTTATTTTGACAATTTCCGGCCGCCATCTTTTTTTTTTTAAATTTGTCAATCATTTACATCTGTGTTTTTGATTTTTTAAATAACTTATATGCTACGAGATGTTCTCACTTTTTTTGGGCCACCCTGTATATATTTCCCTTGTCTGCAAAGGACTCACAATCTTTGTTTTTGTTCCCGAGGCAACGGAGAGTTAAGTGGCTTGCCCACGGCCTTAAGGAGCACCTGTAGGACTAGAAACCCCAGTCCTTCCAATCAGGAAAACAAAGATTTGAAAAGAAGAAATCGCCAATGCAATAAAATGGGTTATAAGACATTTTTAGATATGTTAGTGAGAGGATGAAGGTATTGGTATTGTCAGACTCAAGGGTAAAGGGAAGGGATATGTAGAAGCTGATGAAGATATAGTAGATTTCCTTAACAAATATTTGTTCTGTGTTCACAAATGAAGAGTCAGGAGCAGGACCTCATAAAACATCCACAAATAGGAACAGAACTGACGGGGAACTTGAATGATTTTCAGAAGATTGTGTTCATGAGTAATTAGTTAAACTAAAAGTATTTAAAGTGGTGATACTGGATAGGATACATCCAAGAATACTGAAGCATGGATTCACCAGAGGCAGGTCTTGTCATTTAAATCTGATTGATTTCTTTGACTGGGTGACCAGGGAGTTGGACAGGAAAGCCCTAGATGTGGTGTACTTAGATTTTAGTAAAGCCTTTGACACCATTCCGCATAGGCAACTTATAAACAAACTGAGCACCCTAGGGATGGACCCTAAAGTTACTGACGGTTAGAAATTGGTTGAGTGGGAGGCGGAAAGGTTACACTCCGAGGAGAAGGCAATGAGAAGGAGATGTGATAGAGTTGTTTAAATACCTCTATGGCATAAATGCTCAGGAGGAGAGTCTCTTTCAATTAAAAGCAAGCTCTGCTACAAGGGGACATGGGATGATGGTGAAAGGTGTTAGACTTAGGAGTAATATGCAGAAATATTTCTTTATGGAAAGAGTGGTAGATGCATGGAATGTTCTCCCAGTGGAGATTTGAATTCAAAAAAGCATGGAACAAACACCTGAAGGCCTATTCACAAATAGACATCCAGCCCATTGTGCAGCCAGGCAGAATCGAGGCGTACAATGGTAGACCCGATTGTGATCCTGCGGGATCAGAATTGGGTCTATTGGCCTGGACGTGCAGGCCGGTCCCAATTCTGATCAGCCACATGCCTAGCCGCATAGCTGGCTAACTCAGCCTGCCTCTGTAATAGAGCCATAGTGCCATGGTGTTGCACTGCTATAGCACCATGGCTCCATTAAGGAGCTGTGAACACCACCCATCACCGAGATTGTCCTTTCCTCACAGCCAGACCCCTGATTTGGCCTTTCATGGCCAGAGTCTGGCTTCGGGGAACCTCCTGCATACCTCCCTGCTTTGTTCCCTCTGGCTGCTGCTACTACCCCACATCCAGGGGGACGTATTCAATCTCTGAAGTGGAATAAGTCCCCCATCTAACCGTCATACCCTGGACGTACAGGGCCAACCTCAGAATCGGCCTTGTATGTCCAGAGTGATGGCCTGCACACACACCATCCTCACTCCGCCTTCTGCCCTCCCCCTCCCACCACCGGCTAGGGCTGTCCATACAACTCTACTGTTCATACAGGGATCCTTGCACAGGGATGTCAAGGGGGATGAATAGCGGGGATGTACGTCCAGGCAGGGTGTATATCCCTGCTATTCGTAGCTCGGAATAGACCTCAGAGGGTTTCTAAAGGTGAAAAGGGGACTCTTGTAATTGATAAGGAAGGGCA
Source organism: Ichthyophis bannanicus (assembly GCA_033557465.1). Taxonomy (NCBI): domain Eukaryota; kingdom Metazoa; phylum Chordata; class Amphibia; order Gymnophiona; family Ichthyophiidae; genus Ichthyophis; species Ichthyophis bannanicus. Next base: position 632,347,861 of record CM066032.1, read on the forward strand.
GACTAGATAGACCATGTAGTCTTTTTCTGCCATCATGTTTCTATGTTTCATAGCTGGCTGTGATATTCTGATGGCAGAAAGGCACAACAAAGTATCACACCTCATGCATTGGAAACTTTGTAAACACTACAACATCACGGTGCCTGGAAAGCACTGGGATCATGACTCTAAGAGAACTACAGAGAATGAGGAGGTTTTGATCACCTGGGACATTCCCATTCTGATGGATAAGAAACTGGATATGAGGAAACCCTACTTAGTGATAAAGGATAAAAAAAATCAGAACGGCATTGATAATAGAGGTGTCTGTTTGAAGTCATTATTCTGTAAATCGTACGGAGAGACAGAAGATCCTGAAGTACCAAGAAATGCAAGACAGAGACCATGAAAATGTGGCAGAAAGATGCAGAAATATTTCCCATCATATTGGGAGCCACAGGCTTCATAAAGAAGAATTTCCAAGCACATCTTGACAAACTACCCTTACAAACTCCAGAAGGAAGCTCTCTTTGGCATAATACACGTACTACACTGAGCATTAGCAGAGAATCTGAGAGACTGAGATCATACACCACATACCCTGTTTTAGAAGTGAGGTTCATGACTGTCATGGTATGGCCAAAACGAATCCATTTGGAGAAACTGCCCTGAAAGTACACGACATCATTCTGATGCATGTTCTTACAGAATAGGAGACCAGCTAAAGAATGCATGTAAGAGCTCATTCATTTAAAGCACTGAAAATAAACAATGTGTGCATAGTGATGTCCAATATCTTTACATGGCTTCTTATAAAATTTCCTCCTTATTTATTTATTTAGCTGTGCTTATATACTGCTAAATCTAAAAGTCAATGTGGTTTACAATAAACAACAAAAACCAATAAATGTCCTGACCATCCCACACATATCTGTACCCTACAGAGGATACTCCCCACCAAACCTTTTCTCCCATTCCCCTTTACCCATCCCAGCTAAACCACTTATTTGCCACCAGACCACCCTTTCTTCCTGTACATAATTACAGAGCAGCTTAGTATAGTTTGCAACACCTCTAGGGCTCTTATACACCTTGACCTGCAGCTGCTCATGGTATTCAGTTGGAAATTGCTAATCGCAGCAACCATTTTGTCTACTTTTTTTGTGAGGCTGGCCCTGCAGTTTAACACTGTATGCTATAGAAGCACGGTGTGAGCATGCATCTTAGGGACTGGCCAAGTATAGCTGCTCAGCTGCAGTTATTTTGACTTTTGTGAGATCCTCCCTGCCAATGTTATAGATACCTCAACATCTGTGATATACCTCCCTTCTCTGTAACTCCTGCTTGATGCACTGCAGCACTTCAGGGTGGGACCTTCACATGACCCTGAAATGGGTCTTTATGCATGATGCAAAACCATCCATTGAAAAAGAGTGAGATGCACATGATTAGAGATCTGATCTGTTATGTTCACCCCTTAACATTCTTACACCTGGTTCCCCGGTTATAATGCTAGGAGTATATCACATCATAGAAAAGGTGACGGTGAAAGCCAGAACAATGCTTGGAGGCAGGGCTGGCCCATCCATTGAGCAAGAATGTTGTTTGCACAGGGTCCCGCATTTCAGGGGGCCCTGCGCAAACAACATTCTGCATCAGCCCAGGTAAATTTAAAAAAAAAAACAACTGGCTGCTGCTGCCACCGTGGCAGGGGCAGAATCAAGTGTCCCGCGGCCCCCCCTGCCCGGCAGAGCCCTCCCTGCAGCATCAGCTCCCTCAGCGCCAGCATTCAGAGACGCAAAGGGAGAGTTTCTCTCTCGCGGCTCTGTTAAGCCCGCCGGCGCTGATGGGAAACAGGCATTTCCTGTTTCCTATTGAAAAGCCCACGCAGAGGGAGCTAGGACAGGAAATGGAAACGGGCGCAAACAACCCCCCTCCCCCCCCCCCCCCCAGGCAGACGGGCATTTCTTGGCTCTGTTTGCTGAAGGATGCGGCTGGAGGAAGCGTGATCCCGGCTCTGCCGCTGATGTTGTCCAGGAAGTGGGAGTCGCCGAGCTGGAGGTGAGTGTGACCCAGTCGGCTGTGCACCTTGTAGTCGGGGGTGCGTTTGCTTATAGCGCTCCTGGGGCGGCAAGGGTGGGGCCGGGGCCCCTGGTGCATGGCCGGGCTTCAGGTTTTTGGGCTCCCTCCCTCCCTCCCTGGAGAGTGACCAGTTGGGGCGTGCGAGTCTTGGGCCCTCCTCCTGGGGCCCTGGGCCTGGGAGTTGCGGGAACAGACGTTGCTTCCTCTTCGCTGTTCCTGCAGTGCTGAGTTTGCCTTTTAATTCTTCTTTCCTGGCCCCTCACAGCCTTTTATTTCTTTACTTTGCTCTGGGGAAAGGGAGACTGTTTGCTCCGAGGAGTCTCAGGCTGAGCTCTGGATGGAATATCCCAGCTCCAGCAAAGCATTTGAAATAAAATCCAAGTTTTTGTATGAATCAGTTGTTCCAGATGCCGAAGGGGTGTCTCAACCGGCTGTTGCCTGGAAATAACTCACATTTGGTTTGTCCCTATGAGGTATTTGCCAGAGCAACAATCAACGTTAACCGTTAACATGTGGAAATTTTGATTCTGTGGTATTGAATATGTTTCTGATACTGGAAGTTTGCAAGATCTGGTTAAGAATTGCCTTGGATCTGAAGAGGGGCCTATTAGTTTTACTAGCATGTCTCTAAATAGTTACATATTCTATCTTATCATATCAATGCATATGAGAAATGTCTATAACTATGTACAAATTAAGGCCTGGGTTTACTGAGGTGCTGTGTTGATGGGAAAAATGCTAGAGACAAGCCCTCCTCCTATCAAGCAAAAGAATTTTGTGCATTAGGATATTCTGCTATAAGACTAACAGGGGTACCACGGCAGATAGCACATTCCAAGGTTTAGTAAACATGGCCCTTGGTGTTTAACTTAATTTCAGCATTTATAGTCTGCCTTATCAACACTCAAGACAGATTACAGCATACAATTTGCATACGCTACAATAATTAAAAACATAACACTAGACCTTGTACAGCACCATTAACATCAAATACTTTTGAAACAAATATTTTCAAGCCCTAGCTGAAAAATACATGGACAACATAGACCACAAGGTAGAGTGTTCCAATGGGTAGGAGCTATCCCATGCAATTTCTTCAATATAGTTTTTTCTTGAGGATAATTTAGAAGGCTTAAACCTATCCAAAAATTTGACTTGAGATGGGACATATGTCCACCAAATTGTGCATATAAACAGGAAGCCTGGACATGGGAGTCAGGTTAAAGTAGCCATTTCTTTATTTCACTGTATCTAAACACAATCGGAGAGACCTTAAAGTAGCTGCCTGACTTGTTGGAAGGAAAATTCACTTCAATATAATATTATTGACATAGTGTTAATCTGCAAGAATAAACAGTCCTGAGTGCTGACATTGAGCAAAGTGCTTAAAATAGTAATTTGGAAAGGAATTGCTCTGGATTCTCAGGTATTACATCTGTCTGAGACTACTTGACTTTTGAATAGAATTGTTTTGTTTTCTGTTGCGAACAGGGAACCAAAGGCTACTTATTTCTTGCATATGCTAATTTCTGTGTCCTGTGCTTTAAAGTACTGAAATAAATGTTTTCCTGGAAAAATGGCAAAATGCTCTGTTTATTAAGGAAATCTACTTCATAGATTTGTAGTTTTGAATGCTGGTGGCACTTCATGGTGACCTAGAAGGTACAGTTGTGGCCAACATTATTGGCACCCTTGCATTTTAGGTATGTTTTCTACAATATCTTGAGAAATAATTGGAAATATTCCAACTGTATGTCATCATAATATTTTAATAGTATGTTCAAAGGTATAGAACAACAATAAAATGATGTCTGTGCAACTTAGACATCATGTGTGTGTAATTCTGGTTGCCGTATTATAAAAAGGATATAGTGTTATTAGAAAAGGTTCAGAGAAGAGCCACCAAAATGGTAAAGGGGCTGGAAGGATACCCCTATGAAGAAAGGCTAAAAAGGTTAGGGCTCTTTAACCTGGAAAAGAGACGGCTGAGGGGAGATATGATAGAAGTCTATAAATTCATGAATGGAATGGAACGGAAAAACATAGATCGATTGTTTACGTTATCAGAATATGGAAAGACTAGGGGACATGCAATGATTCTACAGGGTAAACTATTTAAGACTAATAAGAGAAAATAATTTTTCACTCAACATGTAATCAAACTCTGGAATTTGTTACCGAAGGATATAGTAAAGGCTGTTAGTGTAGCTGGGTTTAAAAAGGTTTGGACAAGTTCCTGGAGGAAATGTCCATAAACCATTATTAAGAAGGGACCCAGGATATCGATGCTTGACCCAATACAAGCATTGTGGAATCTGTATCTTTTGGGGAAACTGCTAGGTACGTATGACCTAGATTGGCCACTGTTGGAAACAGGATACTGGGCTTGATGGACCTTGGTCTGACCCAGTATGGCATATCTTATGTTCTTATGACTGGAAATGGGCTGTTGGGGATGCTAAGATTGGAAATGGGCTGTGGTGGGGGGCTTGGATTGAAATGGACTCATGGAAGGGCTAGAACTGGAAGTATGCTCATTGGGGGCTTGCATTGGAAATGGGGTGAGTGGAGGGGAGCTAGGATTTGACATGGGCTGATGGTGGGGCTAGGAAAGGACTAGAAATGGGCTGATGGGGGGGCTGGGATTGGAAATGAGCTGATGGAGGGACTCGGATAGGACTGGAAATGGATGGGGGAGGTAGGACTAGGATAGAGTTGGAAATGGGCTGATGGGGAGGCTAGGACTGGAAATGGGCTGATGCATGGACTAGAAGGGAGCTTATGTTGGGGAAGGATTAGAATGGGATGGAACTGGGAGAGTGAAATGGAGAGGGGAAAATATTTTGTGTGCGAGGGAAGAAAAATCTACAATTAGCAGGGTAATGGGAGAGTAAGTGGGGACTGAGGATGAAGGATAAAATTTGAGTGGATGCGTGAACTAGAAGGGAGCTGATGTTGGGGGCGTATTAGAATGGGATGGAACTGGCAGAGTGAAATGGAGAGGGGAAAATATTTTGTGTGGGAGGGAAGAAAAATATACAATTGGCCGGGTATTGGGAGAGTAAGTGGGGATTGAGGATGGAGGGTAAAATTTGAGTGGATGAAATAGGAATGAGGAAAGAGCAAAAGGAGAAAGATTAGTATGTTAAAGCAGATGTAGAGAGAGAATAGAAAAAAAAATAGAAGAGAGAAGAAAGGACAAATGGACAGCAGACGATGGACAGCAGAAGAACGAAGAAACCAGAAGAAAGTGGCTGGAGCAATTGCAACTGAAAAAAAATGCACAAAAGGTTAAAAAAAATATCTCTTTATTTTGAATTTATTAACTGGAATGTGTCAGCTCTGGGAAATGTGCATCATTAACGTCTGCACTTTGTTTAGTACAAGAGGAAATTAATGTATAGTTTTATTTCTACAGTGTTGTACATTCCAAGTTTGGCTTTTGGGATTCCCAGTTTAATTATTGTCTTCCTGTTTCTAAATTGTGATTCCTTGTTTGGTGATGGTCTATGTTCTGCATGTGTAATTGAGCTGAGGTATTCTGTTTATGTAATTCCTATTTGACATTGCCACTTGTTCTCTTTCCCCAGTAGGTCATGTATTCTTATTCTCTGAAATGTATTGGTTTAATATTTGCAGTATTGCCTTTTGATAGATAGGGTATGGTGCTTTGTGAGTCCTGGTAGTGCTGTTAGGATTGCTATGGGTTCTAAATGGGCAGTGTTTGTAGTAGTTCCTAATGTGCCTGGCGGTTGGCACTGGATTATAGTAATGTAGAAATCTTTTAGTCTTTCTTTATCCATACACTCATTAAGAGGTATGTTTATTAAAAGTTAGTGTATGGTAACATTATGCAAATATTTAGGCAAATGAGGCCCCTTATGCAAGTGAGGCCCCACACCGAGTCTCCGCACCTGGCCCCACACCCCCCTTGGGCCGCCCCTCCTAGGAGGCATATGGAGAGGAATGTTCAGCAGAAAGAAAGGAGGTGATAATGCCTCTGTACTGTATAAGTCTTTGATGAGACCTCATGTGGAGTATTGTGTGCAATTCTGGAAACACACCTTCAAAAGTGTATAAATAGAATGGAGTTGGTGCAGATAGTCGCCAGTGGTCTTCATCATAAGACAAAGATACTTGTGTATGTATACTTTGGAAGAAAGGTGGGAGAGGAAATATGGTAGAGATATTTAAATACCTACATAGCATAAATGCACAGGAAGAGAGCCTCTTTCAATTGAAAGAAAACTCTACAATGAGATGGCATAGGATGAAAGTGAAAGGGGATAGACTCAGGAGTAATTTGAGGACATGTTTCTTTACCAAAAGAGTGTTAGATGCATGGAATAACCTCCCAGTGGAGGTGATAGAGAGAAGACTATCTGAATTCAAGAAAGCTTGAACAAAAACAGAAGATCTCTGAGAGAAAAAAAAAGGGACATGCAAAGCTTAGCAGCTGGTATGGAAAGGCAGAATGGATAGGCCATATGATATTTATCTGCTATCATTTTTCTTTGTTTCTATGCATAGAAGATGTGTGTTATCTGCATGAATGAGAAATGGCATTTTGATAGCCTGGGTACCATTTACCCTCCTGCCTTGGCCAACTGATAACTTTTGGTTGCTATCTCCAACCACATTCCACCATTTCTGTGCCTTGTTGTAGCCTTTGCTCTGTGGATTCGTGTGACATAGGTCTGATAAGGGGTAGGGACCTGATTGTGGAGCTATGCATGCCTACAATACCTATGCCATTGTGATCATTCATTTGTCAGGTAATGGGAGGGAGGGGGCCTCTCTGCCTTGGTGCTTGCCTGCATGCATTAGCTTCCCCTATATGCCAGATCTGACTGCACATAAACCAGTCTTCATATGATTTATGGTTTGTTGGCATTTGCTATGCCGCCTCTCAAAAAGAATAATTCAGGCAAAGCAGTTTACAATATAAATTACTATCAAGGACGGCAGAAAAGAAATCCAACAATTATAAAGGAAAAAAGAAAGAAGAGGGAAAAAGGAAGCAGTTCTTCAGTAGCAGTGAGTGCATCAATGTCCCCATCCGTCAAGTGTTATCAAAAGCCAGTTCAGCTTTGTGAAGGTTGTTGATGAATCATCCACCAATCGTCAGATCTCAGTTATCTGCATATAGTCTTGCTTCTTTGCTGATTAGTTCTGCATAAAAAAATCAAATAGATACGGGAAAACTATGCATTCTTGTTGTACACCTTTGTTGATTTTAAACCATTCTGCTTCTCCTTGTTCTGTTCAAACTGTTGCTTTTTGATCACTGTAAAGGTTACATATGAGAACTCTCACGTGTTCTGTTATACCTATGCTTCTTAATGTAGCCCAGAGTTTTTCATGATTTATGCAATCAAAGGCCTCACTGTAGTCAATAAAACAAATGGTTACAAGGTCCCTGAATCCAAGCTGGGATGCCTTAAAGGAGTTGGAGGCCAGCACCTTAGGAGCCAAAAAGGTGAGACTAGGCAAACTGCAAGCATTGATAAAGCACTTTAACTCTGCATGCAAAGTAGTAACAATAGGATGAGCATTCACAAGGCTCTTGGTGGCCACAACCTGGCACATTAAGAGCAGACCACTCTATTCGAGTGTCTATCTCAACAAAGGAGGATTTAAACATTTGATTAGTCTTTCTAGGGAAGTACAATGGTTTGAATATATGGAGGGAAAAAGCAGTGTGCAAGTGGAATTTGGAGTTGTACTCCAATGTGTCTGGGAGCCAACTGTTTGAAGTGAGGAAGTATGGACAGAAGAATGGCGGTCATAAGGGATGTTGCCTTTTCTGGAGTTTTTCCCCCATCATAGTGGCCTTGACACTGCAGGGTGTTTTTTGTCAGATAACGCAGCAGTAGTTTATGCTATCAGCAGGCAGATAGCAAAAGTGGACATGTTAATAAATCTAGTGAGGGAACAAGTTCTTAGGAGTCTTGAGTTCAACACCCACATCACAAGGAAATATGAGCTGAGTATCATGAAAGAGATAGCTGATGCTCTTTCACATTTTCAGTGGGTGCGCTTCAGATGTGCAGCACCGAAAGCAGAGGAGAAGCCAGTGAAGATGACAGATCACCTTTGGTATCTTAGATTCATGATGCCTTGACAATGATACAAAAGGACCTAGCCCCAATCACACTAGAGGCCTATTGGAGAGGTATACACATAAAAGGCCTGATATTCAATTGGGACAGCTATGTGCTGCTACAGTGTATAGCCTTCACCACCGACCTCTAATCCCAGATATTCAATGCTGGGGTCATATGCGGCCCTGACATTGAATATCCAGGGTCACCGCACAGTCTCCGACGCAGCACAAGCTAACTAGATAGCGCCAATATTGCACTGCTACCCGGTTAGCTCCCAAAGTAGGCCAGTTTGAGGAGGCGGAGCCAGCAGCAGACTAAGATGGCCGCTTAAGTCTTTGCCACTGCCAAATCCAAAAGGGAATCCTGATTCTCCCCGCCAAAAGTAGGAAAACTACCTCCCTGTGGTGCTAAATGCTAAATAAGATGTCTGCCGGTAAGCCCACTCAGTTGGAATATAGTGCAGCTGCAATTGCAGGGATAAAAAGAGCTAAAGCAGATCCACCGTCTCCACTCAAGATGGCGGGTACGTGAGAAAACCCGGAGGGCATGCAGGAGATATTAGCGGAGATCCAGGCAGTGCGGGAGATGGTTGCAGCGAACGGAGAAACCCTCAGCGGTATACAAGCAGATATATTAGAGTTGAAAGAATTAAAAGAGCAACTGATTGGGCTGACAGAAAGAATGAATGGAGTCGAGACCAAAGTTGCAGTTCACGAGAAGCGTATGAAACAGATTTCTTCAAACAGCAAGCAGATTGCAAATTTGGAACGAAGCTTGGAAGAACTCAACAACAGAATGTGGAGAAACAACATCTGCATTGCAGGCGTCCCGTAGGGAGCAGAAGGAACAAATATGGTGGCATATTTGGAAAACATCCTGCCTAAGGTACTGAGAGTGGAATTTGGTCAGCCATTTGAAATTGAAAGAGCCCATCATGTACCGACGCATCCTGGTCCTCATACTTGGCAACTGCGCCCGATTATAATTTGTGTGCTGTGACATACACACATGGTACAGATAATGGCTGCAGCTAAAACACTCGCACCGGTCAAACTTGATGGACATAATATCGCGTTCTACTCTGATTTCAACAAGGCAACGGTGGAGAGTTGAAAACAATTCTTGGCCTTCAGACCTCGTCTGCAGCACTTAGAAGCCCGGTACGGCCTTTCCTTCCCGGCAAGACTACGGTTCATTCTGCATAATCAAACAAGAACTTTTGAGGATCTTGCAGCTATCCAGGCTTTTGTGGAGGAACAGGAAACTTTGCTGATGCGATAAGGACTTCTTTATAATAAAGGAGCATTCTTGGTGAAATTCAAAGGAATTGGACAGTTGTGGTATAGCTGCATATATGAAAAACACAATTGTGGAAAAGGAACACATTGGAACACTCCGGTGTATAGCTGGGTTAAGATGGATGATGATTCCTTTGATAGAGACAGTTATCAGTACAAGGGGAGAGGACAGTTATAATGTGTGTGGAAGACTGGTTACGAATAGATACCTATTGTAATAGTGAGTGTGAGGGGCACATAAAGTTATAGCGTAGTTGTATGGAGATATGGTTGTATAAAGGGGAGGGTATGGTTGTGGTTTGGGGTAAATAACATTAGGTGGGGGAAGTACTGTGCATTTGGGTAAAGGGCGGGGCTGGGTGGTAGTCTTACAGTGCTGGCTCACCCAAGTAAAACCTTTAATGGGAAAGTGAAATTGTCTCCTTGTGGGTTCTTTTGGGGGGGAATTCTGTAGAGGGATGGATTATGTCTCTGGATGTATTTACTGGGTTAACGCCTATTTGTTTTCATGTAAATGGAACTTGTCCCATGGGTTCACTTAAATTTCTTTCTCTGAACGTGACGGGCATAAACAGCCCAATTAAACAGAAAAAGATTTTGTTATATTGTAAAAAAGAACAGGCTGAGCACACATTAACGGCCTGTTCTTTTTTAATGTGTGCTTAGTTATGTGATGGTGATATTCTTGTAGAGTGAATTATTGTGGTGTAATTTCTTTTTTTTCTTTTGTTGTTAATCTGTATCTCAAGAAAATGCAAAATAAAAATATTAAAAAAAAAAAAGAACAGGCTGATGTGGTTCTACTTCAAGAAACACATTTGTCCACTGTAGAATCCAAAAAATTGGGGCTGCGACAGTATGTTCTAGTCGGACACTCAGCGGCATGCCCCCCAAAAAATGGGGTCACTGTTCTGGTCCGGAAAGCCCTGTCACCTGTGTTTGAACAAGCATGCACAGATTTGGCTGGCAGATGGGCAAAGGTTCTTCTGCAACTTAGGGATCAAAAATTAGCCATTGTAAATATCTATGCCCCTAACTGGGATGATATTTCATTTTTTCAGACATTAGCTGGGGAAGTGCAAGAAATGTCAGCTTATGAAATCGTCCTGGGCGGTGATTTCAACTTAGTTCTGGATCCATTGGTAGACTGTTAATTGCATAGACTCCAAAGGCAGCAACGAGCCACTTTGGTGGTACTTTCTATTATGCAGGTAGTAGGCCTATCAGATATATGGCGGTTGAAACATCCAATGGAGAGAGAGTATACCTTTTTCTTTAAAACTCCTAGCATTATTGAGCCATCATTCAGAGAATATCCAAGCTTTAGAAATAGCAGACCTGCATGTTAAACTCTCGGCATACGCAGATGATTTCCTGTTATTTGTACAACCTTCATCGGCAGAGGAGATATTAAAGATAATTGGAAAATATTCTTGTTTGTCGGGATATAAGATAAATTGGGCAAAGTCAGTGGCTTTTCCAATGAACAAATTAACATTTAAGTTGATGGTTGAACTTTATCCATTCAAAGGTTATTAAATACCTGGGAGTAAGATACTGCTCCAGTTTGGAAGAGACTATTCAGTTAAACATTAAAATTCTAAGTGATTTGGTTCATCTATTTATGGTGCAATGGTCGCCTCTCCACTTGTCTTGGTGGGGGAGAATGGAGTCAATAAAGATGGTTTTGGCACCAAAGATTAATTATGTTCTGGAGATGCTTCCAGTATCTATTCCCCCCAAAACATATAAAATGCTGGAGCGGGTGCTTGTCGATTTCCTATGGCAGGGAAAACCCCCTAGAATAGCAACAAGTAAATTAAAGGCGAAGAAATGTAACAGAGGTGTTCAATTCCCATATTTCAGATGGTATCATTTGGCGTTCCTTCTTAAGCAAGGTGTGATGTGGATTACTCCAGAGGTTAGAGGTCAGAAGTCGACATGGTTGGAGACAGAGGAACAGTTAGTTGCTCCTGTACCACTGTCTATACTATTTGGTATGAGACACCCTGATACCTTTGCCGCTGCAAGGATAATAATCACGACACAAGATGCATATCATGTTCTAGCACAAACTTTAGGGAAAGAAACCCCTCATTCTCTCCTACTTCCCTTATGGTATAATACTCATTTTAGAGTCGACCACAGGGTTGTTTCTTGGAAACTGTGGCAAAGTAGGGGAATTTGGACCATAGGACAACTGGTTCACTCATAATCATGGAATCTTTCGAAGAGTTGCAACATGAGTTCAATTTGCCTGTAAGTCGTCAGTATCAATGGATGCAGCTAAGGCATTGTTTAGCGGAGGCAAAGATTGATGTCAAGAATTTGGTGGATGAATGGGGGCTACAAATATTTGCGGAGATCTGTCTAAGTTAAAAAGGAACGGTCTCCAGTTTTTATGCAGTATTAAGGGATGGGGCTTCATCCCTTTTGATTGGTTTAGAAAAAATTTGGGAAAAAGAAGTTGAAGTTTCCATTTCTCAGCAAACGTGGGTATTGGTCTGTGGACAGGTGAATAGAGTGTCTAGGGCTGCTGCGCTTACCCAAACATACTTTTTAACACACCGGGCATATATAACTCCAGTACCGCTCACTAAATGGGATCCAAGTGTTGGCAACAAATGTTGGACATGTGGCAGAAGCCCGGGCACTGTGAGACATATGATGTTTGATTGCCCTTATGTTCAGAGCTTCTGGATACAGATATGGGACAAGATTCAAAAGATTTTGTATTTTCAGGTCCTCTTAACATGGTGGATAGTCATCCTGTGCTCTTCAGCTGGAATCTTAACATTAACAAAAGAAAACTTCCATCTGTTTAATTTCATGATGGCCATTGCTTTAAAAATGATAGTGACTTGTTGGAAGGATTCCACTAAGTTGGATGGGCATTATTGGTGGAATCTAGTTTGCCTATACTCCAGTTATAAGAAAGCGCAGGATAAAATGGTAGTTCAGAGGGGCCTGAAAAAGAGACAATGTGATTCTGTTGGAAATAGGCAGAGTTTAAGTTCAGATGTGAATAAATGGTGGTTCCTTGATGAATATGCTGCAAAGGTGAAAATAAACAGGTTTTAATGAACAGGCGTGATCTAAAGCCCTCCTTAAATGTCAATTGTGTAACCAGATTGATATAGAACCTACAAGGAGACGGGAGGGTGGGGAGAGGGGGGAGGAAAAGGGGGGGAGATGCAGTTGTATTGTTTGTTGATGTTGAGGATTGTAGTGTTGATGTTGAAAATGAAAATAATAAATTTTAAAAAAAAGTAGGCCAGCTTTTGTTTTGCCTAGTTTTACCTGCAGGTCGCTAACTGGGTAACAGTGCCCTAGAATGCCCACAACATGGCCCAATGCTAAACAGTTAGCACTGGGACGTATAGAGGTGTTAGTTGGAGATATTCAGCAGCACTAACTGTGTTGTGACATTGAATATTCCATTCAGTGGCAATACATGGTTTACAGGTCAGTAAACTATGAAAATATATACTTTTAGAATATTGGGACCAGTTGCAGTTAGCAGGATTCATCACTTAGCTGAAGGCTCGAAGACTGTCTAAAGCAGAGCTTATCAATCTTCTCTTGGAGGCACATCTAGAGTAAGCAGGGGTGCCTAGCACCTGGTCTCCAGAACTTGCACTGTTAGAGATGGTCTCTGCTGGCTGTGCTGCAGTCACACATCACTGCCAGTGTGTGGCAGGTACAGTCTGCAGTGTGTTATACTAGTCACATTGTTTTCTGCACAATTGCAGCCTGCTGTAGATGCAAGTCATATCTAGGCCCTGTGTCCTGCCCCTGTTGGACAGGGATCCTCCTAGAACAGTGCATGTCAGTGTCCAGTATTAAACTGCTGATGTCATGGATGCCAACTGCAGTGGGGTCCTCTAGTCTTGCGTCAAACTGTTTCAATAGCCTGTTGGTCCTATCTTGACCACAGGGAGTAGGCCAGGTACAACTGCTGTCCCAACCATCTAGGACTAACAATCCACCACAGTAAGCACAGTCAGACTGCACCTGCTGCCCACCACTGGGTTCCCAGCCATGCACATACCAAATGCAGCCAGTTCGCTGGTCAGCACACATTGCATGTGCAAAGAGCAACCATGTGCTCTCCGGCTTGGGGGGGAAGCATGGACAACCAGCATTTGGCTTGCTCATTAGGCTCCCAGAAGAGGAACTGCACCCACATCACTGGAACCAGACACTATATAGCACTATGTGGATACATTGCCGTGTCATGGTCACTGCTTGATCAGAGTGAGAGTGCCCTCTCAGCATGACATGCTGTGGCCATCCAGTCCATGCATGTGGCAGATGGGCACTACAAAGTCTCAGCCATTGACCCTACCTCTAAAGCAGACACATCCTGGCCAATCTTCTTTGTTTCTGGCCATACTCACAATCCACTGCTCCTTATCATGCACATTTGCAGACTAATGCTGGAAACAGCTTAGGCAATGTGAGGCCTAGTGAGGTGCAGAAAGCCACAGAGCAATGGAGACACATACACACACACACATACATATCGCTGTGCTGTGCAAAAGTGAGGATGGTTGTCATTCATGCCTGCCACTTTGGTCTCCATATCAGCTCAAGCATTGTTAACATGTGCACATTGTGCAAGTGCTAGTAGTGTGCTTTGCTAACACCCACTCATTGTGTTGGTGCTATCAGGTTGCCATTCCATCCAGCTGTGGATAGTGGAGCCTGTGTGACTGATGGGTATTTGTACCCTTGCTGGCCAATTCACTGGGGGTTGCACATGTTTATGCTTTACCTGCACTGTAGTCTAAAGGTTAGCCAAAAGGACATTCAATACATGATCCAGAGCAGGGGCTTGAACCTGTGACCCTCCTCTCATATATGTGTGGGTTGAGTCACTGCACAGTCATCTGAATGCAACAGACCCCGGGGATGACATGTTTCCTATCAGACAGACTTTGGCACATTTTGTGAAGCACATGACACACATGCAGCTACCTGGAGGGCTACAGCGGCTGATGCTATCAGCCTCTTCCTCTGTAGCCAGCTTCAGCAGCAGTGAGGAAGGGGCATCCAAGATCTTTGCCTAGGGTGCCAGGACCCTTGGATAGCCCCATATGGCATATCATCTTTCCGCAGAAACAGCATGTCTGTGTGCCTCCACTGCCACTGTGGGATCATCTGAACATCACAGATGGTAATGGAGATGGATGGATACCCCTAGGAGGAGAGGCTAAAAAGGTTAGGGCTCTTCAACCTGGAGAAAAGATAGCTGAGGTCTATAAGTTAATGACTGGAGTGGAAGAGGTAAATGTAGATAAATTGTGCCATCAAGATGTAGAATGACTAGGGGACATGCACTAAAACTACAGTGATTGCAGACTAATCAGAGAAAATATTTTTACAGACAACGCGGCATCACACTCTGGACGTCATTACCGGAGGATGTAGTAAAGGCTGTTAATGTAGTAGGGTTTCCTGGGGGAAAGGTCCATAAACTATTATTAAAGGGGACCCGGGAAACCACTGCTTGCCCCAATGGAGTGAAGGAGTAACCTAATGGTTAGAGCACTAGCTTGGGAACCCAACAACCAGGATTCAATTCTCACTAGCACTCTTTGTGGCCTTGGGCAAGTCATTTCACCCTCCATTGACTCAGGAAAAATCCAAGTTATCAATGTCCCTGTTTAATGTACATTACCAAGTTTAAGTTTCAATGTAAACCATGTTGATTGAAATGATAAAGCTGTATATAAAACCTGTTAAATAAAATACAAGCATTGTGGAATCTGAGTGTCTTTTGGGGAAACTGCTAGGTACTTGTGACCTAGATTGGCCACTGTTGGAAACAGAATACTGGGCTTGATGGACCTTGGTCTGACCCAGTATGGCATATCTTATGTTCTTATGTGCCACATAGGCAGCTACCTGGTCCACCTTGTGCATCAGCAACTCCTACTGCATGACCCATGTGCCAGCTGCTTTGCCCCTTTTGCACCATCAACATAGTGCCCTATCATACTTGGACACTATGCTGTTGCTGCTACAGGAGCACTATCAATCTCTGCAGCTCCTCTGTGTGTGGATCACATTGCAGACAGAAAAATAGGCTCTCCCCCTCCAAATACACCCTTTCTGTGAGGTTTTACTTGTCATTAGGATTCCAAGTGTTAAAGGCTTTTAAACACATTGTGCAACTGGTGTTAAGGAAGCACATGTTGTTTATGCCCACTCTCCATCCCATTAACACCCACTGTGCCCTTAATGAAGCATTAAGGGTGCAAGTGTGCTGGTAACATGTGTTAATGGCACACATGCTCCCTTACTGCTGTTTAGCAAAACTACCTCTATGTTTTGTTTCTGAGGTAATGGAGGTTTAAGTGGCTTGCCATGGGAACTAGAAACCATAGTCCCTGTAGCTTGAGGTTGCTGTCCTCCAGTGGGCATTGAACCTTTGGTCCTCCAGCCTGAGACAATTTGCCCCAACCACTAGGCCACTCCCCTCAACAAGGTTGTTTGAGTTCAAAACCTGTAAGCCTATGACAATTTTTATATTAAATAATCTTTCATAAAAAATTCAGCCTTCAGACTAATATAGTTGAAACTTGGTTTAAGTGTGATTCATAATGAATTGAACTGGAAAGTCTAAGTGATGAATTATTCAGAATATGATAGGAAAGCAAATGATGTGTACGTGTGCGTGTGTGTGCGAGAGAGAAGGGAGAAAGGAGTGTTCAAAGGAGATGGTGTGACTTGATATGTTTTGTTAGCCCATTTTGTTTACTTTTCCAAACTCAGCCAAATATTAGAGGAAAAAAAAGATCTATATCATTTTCCACCTCTGTCACGTTCAATGCCTCAATAATTAATGAGTCAGATCTGACCACATTTCTCTGTACCACCTGCTCTACAAGAACATTTCTAGGCCTTTATTAAAAATGTAAAATTGTCATTGAATTTCCAAATATGATTCTCTGGTGGCTAATTCGGCTTGTTTTATTAATAAGTGGGTTCTGATGAGTAATACTAATTTAATACGCCTGCATGTAAGATTAAACCATAAATTATTCCTACTGAAGGAGATGAGATGTGACTGCTGCATGGCTGTTAGGCAATAACCCTCCTGCATTAACCCTGTAACTACACAAGCAGATGAAAAATTACTTTTTCAATAAGTTTGTGTTCTTAGCAGCTACTTTACGAAGAAATGTAGATGCCTCCTTGTGGCAGAGAACACACTTTGAATGTGGGTGTGATCACTTACACCTGCTTGTGAGCAACACTAAGGGGTATGTTTACTAAACCGGGCTAACGGTTAACCCGGGCTATCTGCAACTAGGTCCCATTGAATAATACCCCTAAATGTTTCCACATACTTTACGCACATAGGGTCATGTTTATTAAACTGACACAATGCATGTCGCAAATGCAGCTGAGCTAACAATTCTGTGATACCCAGATAGCACAGACTGGGGCTGAGGCTGAGTGGTCAGGGGTGGAGAGTGCACACTGCAGTTAGCATGGCCATCTTTGGTGGGGATTGGAGCAAAATAGAATGAGTGCGGGGCTGCAGTGAAACCTGCATGAACAACAAGGGAACATGCTTTGCATGCCTCCATTTTTACCGTGACACCCCTGTGCTCTTTTTTGGAGTGGAATGAGCAGTAGTCACTCCAATTTTAGTAAACATGATATCCTAGACATGCATAGATTATACATTCTATATATGTAGGGTTTATAGGCACAATATACTGTGTGTATCTGAGTGGTTTATAGATATATTCTAACAGGCACTTTTATTCCCTCATCCTCAAAGGGCTCATGATCTAAGCATACCTGAGGCAATGAAGAGTTCAGTGGCTTGCCCAAGGCTACAAGGAGTGTCCATGGGACTAGAGACCCTAGTCCTTCAAGCCTGAGATTACTTGTCCCCATGTGGAAATTAAACCCCTGACCCTCTGATCTGAGGTAACCTGTCCCAACCACTGGGTCACTCCTCCCTCCATATATAGAAACATAGAAATATGACAACAGAAAAATACCACAAGGCCTATCTAGTCTGTCCTTCCATATCAACAACTACAACAGTCCCCTTTTTTTCCTTTAGAGATCCTCTGTGTTTGTCCCATGGTTTTTTGAATTCAGTTACTGTCCTCATCTCTACCATCTCCACTGGGAGACTAATCCATGGATCCACCACTCTTTACGTAAAGAAATATTTCCGCATATCACTCCTGAATCTATCCCCCATGACCCTCATCCCATGTCCCCTCATAGCAGAACTTGCTTTCAATTGAAAGAGGATCTCCCCCTGAACATTTATGCAATGGAGGTATTTAAACATCTCAATCATATCACCTCTATCCCACCTTTCCTCTAACGTGTACATATTAAGATCCTTTAGTCTGTCCTCATATGCTTTGTAATGAAGACCACTAACCATTATAGTAGCCACCCTCTGCACCGACTCCATTCTGTTCACATCCTTTTGAAGGTGCGGTCTCCAGAATTGCACACTATACTCCAAATGAGGTCGCACCAAAGACTTATACAGAGGCACTATCACCTCCTTTTTTCTGCTAGCCATTCCTCTCTGTATGCACCCAAGCATCCTTCTAGCTTTTGTCGTCGCCTTTTCTACCTGTTTAGCTACTTTAAGATCATCAGACACAACCACGACTAGGTCCCGCTCTTCTTTAGTGGACAAAATTACTTCACTCCCTATACTATATTGTTCCCTTGGATTGCTGCAGCCCCAAAGAATGACCTTACATTTTTTAACATTAAATCCCAGCTGCCAAATTCTAGATCATTCTTCAAGCTTAGATAGATGCCTCCTCATGTTATCTACACCTTCCTGGGTGTCTACTCTATTGCAGATTTTGGTATCATCTGCAAAGAGGCAAACCTTAACCGACAGCCCTTCCGCTATATCACTAACAAAGATGTTAAAAAGAATCGAACCAAGGACAGATCCCTGGAGCATACCACTAGTAACATCCTTCTCCTCAGAGTGAGCTCCATTTACCTGCACTCTTTGTTGCCTCCCACCCAACCAATTTCCAACCCAAGCAGTAACTTTAGGGTCCATCCCTAGGGTGCTCGGTTTGTTTATAAGTCGCCTGTGAGGAACAGTGTCAAAGGCTTTACTGAAATCTAAATACAACACATCTAGGGCTCTCCCTCGGTCCAGCTCCCCGTCACCCAGTCAAAGAAAACAATCAGATTTGTTTGTCAAGACCTGCCTCTGGTGAATCCATGCTGCCTCGGATCCTGTAATCCGCTGGACTCCAGAAATCTCACTATTTTCTCTTTCAAAAGTGTTTCCAATAATTTACTCACCACCGAAGTTAAACTAACCGGCCTGTAGTTTTCAACCACATCCTTACTTCTGCTTTTGTGTAAAGGCACAACATGAGCCTCTCCCCAGTCCTTTGGCACCACTCCTGACTCCAATGAGGCATTGAATAGGTCAGTCAGTGGAGCTGCTAGAACATCCCCAAGTTCCCTCAGTATTCTAGGGTGTATCCCATCTAGTCCCATCACTTTGTCTACTTTAAGTTGAGCTAGTTTCTCACGAACACAGTCTTCTGAAAATTGTTCAAGATGTCCCTTGCTTCTGTTCCTGTTTGTGGGTGTTTTCTGAGGTCCTTGCTCCTGGTTCTTTATGTGTGAAGACAGAACAGAAATATTTGTTAAGCAATTCCGCTTTATCCTCTTCAGCTTCTACATGTTCCTCCCCTCCACCCTTGAGTCTGACAATGCCACTTTGCCCTTCTCACTAACATATCTGAAAAATGTATTATCCCCCCATTTTATTGCGTTGGCTATTTCCTCCTCTTTTTGAATCTTTGCTTTCTTGACTACTTTGCTAGCTTCTCTAAGTTTTTCCAAATATAGATGTCTGTCTTCCTCTCTCTGTGATCTCTTATATTTCATGAAGGCCTCCCTCTTTTTCTTCACTTTTTCAGCTACTTCTTTCGAAAGCCATAGCGGTCTCCTTTTCCTTTTGCCTTTATTTACCATTTTACCAAAAAGGTTTGTTGCCCTTAAAATATCCCCTTTCAGTTTTTCCCACTGTTTTTCTACATCCCTTAGCTGTTCCCACCCCGCTAACGACTCCCTGAGGTATTGGCCCATCCTGACAAAGTTAGTCTTCCTAAAGTCTAAGACCCTCAGCTTTGAATGGATTCTAACAGCCCTAGTCCTAATATTGAACCACACCATCTGGTGATCACTGGATGCAAAATGACCTCCCACTATAACATCAGAAACACTTTCACCATTGGTAAGCACCAAGTCTGGTATGGCCCCTTCACGTGTGGGGTCTGTTACCAATTGCTTGAATAGTTCTCCCTGTAGAGAATCCAGGATCTCTTTACTTCTAGATGATACTGCAGCAGGAATGTGCCAATCAACATCTGGCATATTGAAATCCCCTATCAGTAGCACTTCTCCTTTCCTTGCAATGCTGCGTATGTCTTTCAGTTAACTCTCTGTCCACCTCTTCCTCTTGTGAGGGAGGTCTGTATATCACGCCAATGCAAATAGATTTCTCTTTCCCTCTTTCTAGTTTAACCCACAGTGCCTCCTCTCTCCCTTTTAAACTCTGTAATTCCAAAGCTTTAATAGTATTTTTTCACATATAGTGCCACTCCTCCTCCCCTTCTTCCTACCCTGTCCTTTCTGAATAAAGTATAGCCAGGTATAGTTACAACCCAGTCATGGATTTCTGTGAACCATGTTTCTGTAACTGCCACTAAATCCAAATATATGTGGAACTGCACCTATGCTCTACATATTCCACAGCCATAACTATGCCTACCAGCAAAGAATACGCCTTCATGCCAAAGCCTGCACTTTTATGCTATCTTGTACTTGGGAAAGACTAAAATATTTGCCTCCTTAAAGTTTTCTTTCTGTTGTATATTTTAGTTTCTTTCATGGTGGCATTTTCCCTAGATACAATTTTATCAGAATAATTGTGTTTATTTTGTCAAAACAACCAGCATACTTAGTGGCTTGTTTACTAAGCCGCAGTAGTGGCTTCCGATCGATATCAGAGCCACGACCCCTCTGAATTCAATGGGGCTGCAGCTCCAATATCGGTCAGAAGCTGCTACCGCGGCTTAGTAAAAAAGCCCCTTAGTTTTATAGCAAATAATTCATATTGTTATAATTGGGACAATTTTTTTATCTGCTTTCACTGATGCAAAATCCACAAGTACAATTACCTGCAGACTTTCTAGCATAGTAACATAGTATATGATGGCAGATAAAGACCAGTATGGTCCATCTAGTCTGCCCAGTAAGGGGATAGAGTAGTTGTATCTGCTTCTCCGTGCAGGTCCCCCTTTCTATTTGTTGAAGTATAAAATATATTTAATTTTATTTTGGTTTTATCCTTTTGCTATAAAGGATCCACTGTGTCGGCCCCATGCCATTTTGAATTCTGTCACTGTATTTGTCCCCACCATTTCCATCGGGAGGGCATTCCAGGCATCCACCATCCTTTTAGTGAAAAAGTAGTTCCTGACATTGCTTTTAAGCTTACCCCTTTGCAGCTTCATTTTATGCCCTCCAGTTTTACAGCTTCCCCTTTTTTGAAAAAGGTTTGTTAGTTCATTAATACCCGTTACTACTACCACTACTACTACTTATCATTTCTATAGCACAATGAGACATATGCAGCACTGTACAGAGATATGGAAGAGACAATCCCTGCTCATAAGAGCTTACAATCTAATCAAGACAGACAACACAAACAGGGACTAGGATATATCTAGGGTAATGGTAAGGAAACATATACTATAGGAGGTACACAGGAGACTAGGGGGATCAGAATCCAAAAACAGTCTCAAAGAAGTCACAGATGGAACCTGGCGCACCGACTCAGGTAGTTTAAAGTATTTAAATGTCCCCCTTGCCCCTCCTTTCCTGTAGGGTATTTAGGTCTTCAAGTCTCTTTTCATACATCTTCTGTTGCAGGTTCCAAATCATTTTGATCGTCTTCCTTTGAACTGTTTCAAGCCTTTTTTTTATCCTTTGTGAGGTATAGTCTTCAAAACTGAACATAATACTCCAAGAGAGGCCTTACCAACCTCCTTTGTGCTGGTTATTCCTCTCTGTATGCAACCCAGCATTCTTCTGGCTTTGGTTGCCGCCTTGTCAATGTGTTTCACTGTCTTCAGATCCTCAGAGACTATGGGATATGTTTACTAAAAGGCGGTAAGGGATTACTGTGCGGTAAGTGTGCTGTGCATGTTAGAGGTGCTCCAGCATTAAGGGGTGGTAGTGGGCATTTACCGTGTGGTAATAGCACATGCTTTGGGAAAGTGTCTGGCATGCACCTTAATGCAGGAAAGCCACTGAAACACTTAAAGGTGGGCAGGGAAGTCATTGGAGAAGGTATGGATGCAAGCACAATTGGGTTGATGGAGTTGACTCACCTGATGCCTGGCTATGTGGCAGTATGTGTGATGGTGTTTGACTGTACAGCATGCTTATGCTATTGACTAGATGAGGTAGGAGGCTGCCTAGTGATGATGGTCAGTGTGGGTGCTGGCTGTGTCATGGGTGGGTGATGGCAGCAGAGGAGTCAGTGGAGGGGATGCAGCAGTGGAGGGGTGCTATGACAGATGTGCAGTCCTAGATGCTCCTAAAAGCAAACACTGTGCTGTAAGCTACATTATAGTGTCTGTGAGGTATGGACATGTATTTACATGTACTGTCAGTGTGTGGCATACCATAGGCCAGGACAGTGTCTGGGTGGAGGCAGCATGTTCCTGATGTGGGCAGAAAATTGAGGATCAAGCAGCACATAAGCTTCCCCAGCTCAGTACAGCAGAAGCAACAGACCATACGAGGGGGTACCCCCCAAAAAAACAGGAATTATTTTTTAAAAGCTATTTATTTCAAATTCTTTACAAAACAACCTTATCCCCTTCAAAATACTCTCCATTACAACTGATACATTTGTCCCACCGGTGCTTCCACTGTTTGAAACATATTTTGTAGTCATCTTTAGAAACGGCTGACAGCTCCTCCCTCTTTTTTTTCTTGACTTCTTCAATGTTGTCAAATCGGTGTCCTTTCATGCCCCTTTTCATGCGTGAAAATAAGAAAAAGTCGCACGGAGCCAGGTCAGGTGAGTAAGGTGCGTGGGGCAGCGGAACCATGCCATTTTTAGCCAAAAACTGTCTAACAGAGATGGCTGTGTGTGCAGGTGCGTTGTCGTGGTGGAAGAACCAGTCTCCTGTCTGCCACAAATCGGGTCTTTTTTGATGAACACTGTTGCGCAATCTTCTTAAAACTTCCAAATAAAAGGTTTGATTGACGGTCTGACCTGGGGAAACAAACTCTGAATGAACTACCCCCTTGGCATCAAAAAAGCAAATCAGCATTGTTTTGATGTTTGATTTGACTTGACGACATTTTTTTGGACGGGGTGACAATGACGTCTTCCATTGGCTTGACTGTTGCTTTGTTTCTGGGTCTTAACCATAGCACCATGACTCATCACCTGTAATGATTTTTGACAGAAAATCTGGATCATTTTCAAGTTGTTGTTTCAAAACACAACATGTTTCAACTCGATGTTCCTTTTGATTGTCAGTCAGAACCCGAGGAACAAACTTGGCAGCAACCCTTTTCATTCCCAAATCTTCCATTAAAATTCACTGAACCGAGCTCCAAGATAACCCACTAATCTCTGACAGTTGATCAATTGTCTGTCGACGGTCTGTGAGCACAAGCTCTCTAATTTTTTCAATATTTTCATCGATTCGGGCAGTTGATGGACGCCCAGAACGAGGTTTGTCATCAATCGACATGTCGCCATTTTTAAACCGAGCAAACCACTGGTACACTTGACTTTTTCCCATAGTGTCATCTTGATAAGCTGTTTTCAACATTAAAACAGTTTCAGCAGCATTTTTACCGAGTAGAAAACAAAATTTCACAGCTGCACGTTGTTCACTTAAACTTGTCATCATAAAAAAAGAAACAAGAACAAAACAGCGCTAGCAAAAACAATCACTGCAGATGAACAGAACAAGCCAGGTCGACAACACAGGCGGCACTGAACTGACAATGAGTTGCACTATACACGCCTAGCGGCAGAAGTGCGTACTACACAAGCTCCGCCCACGGCAATGTTATTCCTGTTTTTTTTGGGTACCCCCCTCGTACTGTAATTCCACCAGATAGCAGGCTTCCCCATGGTGCTGGGTGCCATAGACTTCACATACGTGGCTCTGCAGCCCCTGAGGGTGTGGGAAGCCACCAAGAGGAATAGAAAGGCCTAACACTCCATGAACATGCAGAAGGTCTGCAATGCAGAAGGGAGAATAACTGATGTGTTTCCTTGCTTCCCAGGGTCATGCCACAGTGCCTACATCCTGGATCAATCAGGCACCCATGAAGAATTCAGCAGTGGAGAGATTACAGGTGGATGTGTACACCTTCTCTATGTTCTTATGTGTGCCACCAAACCTAACAAAACAGTAGCAAGAGTTTTGTGACTGCACAGAGCATCAAATGCTGCCAGCAAAACAGGCTATCTGGATTGAAATGGTAGTGTGGGGGTGGGTGCCTAAAGGCTGAGAAGCCAAAGAGCAGAGTGCAAATCCCACCCCTAATACTAATAAGGAAGCAAAGATGCCATCAGCAGCTGCTCAAAGTGTGCAGCTTGAATGGAATGGCCAGCAATACACTGTTAGTTGCGTAGGAA
This sequence comes from Ichthyophis bannanicus, assembly GCA_033557465.1. Lineage (NCBI taxonomy): Eukaryota > Metazoa > Chordata > Amphibia > Gymnophiona > Ichthyophiidae > Ichthyophis > Ichthyophis bannanicus. Next base: position 632,372,040 of record CM066032.1, read on the forward strand.
GGGAGGACGCTCAACAGGAAGCATGCCACAGAAAGAGGCAAGGTGGCAGGAGCACTCAGCAGGAGTACAGCCCAGAACAGAGCTCAGCGATGAGGGTCGCAGAGATTTGGAATTTCTTTGGCCCAGGTGGCCATGGAGAAGTAGAGGTTAGAGGATGGCAGGAGAGATATCACTGAGGTGCAGGGCACACATGGGTAAAGGGCAGGATGACAGCTGAAGCATCCTGGGGTAGTGGATATTTTGGAATCACATGACAGTCAACAGCTGTCTATCAGATGGCTTGTTCATTGAGAGAGGTATGGAGGTATAGGAATGGATGTGAGCTGTAGCAATGGCAAGAACAGCACAGTCTATCACATGGCCTACTCAATAAGTTTCATCTCTTCCTCCCCCATCCTTCATGTCCTGCAGGAGTCAGAGGATATCCATTTAGAAGCTGGCTCATGACCCCCATTGTGTTATCCCACAGTAAGGCAGAGGAGCACTACAGCCATGATCAATGGATCACATGGTCTGTCATCATGTGAACATTTAGCCAGCTGAAAACCCAGTTCTTGTGTCTAGACAGGCCAGGGAGCAAACTACTTTACAGCCCCCAGAAAGGGGAAATATGCAGATGTAGCCGCTGACATGTGTGATAAGCGGCAGGCCCTCCATGGGAGGTGGATTTGGGACAGACATGCATGCACTATGCAGGCTGGTATCATGGACAGTGATGGGCATGTATTGAACGACCGCGGTCACTAGTGCAAATGATCCTGCTGCCTTCATGACTCACTCACATTTTCTATATTTCAGGAGAGCGATACTGAACTAGTTGCTATGAGGATCTTGAACTATCCAAACTGTTAATCCCTGTTACTGCTTCCTCATCCATGGTTCTGAGAACATGCTCCTTTAACTCACTCAACACGGGTGGCCTGCCATCTGGACCGCAAGTGACTGCCTTTGCCCTGCACTTCATCACCCTCCACATTCTCTTGATGTCCTGAATATCTCAGTTATGGAGGTTGATGGCATTGAGATTTACACATATATCAGGCCAGAGATGTGCCTTCTGATATTGTAGTTAGTGCCAGCATTACCAAAGAGGATGTGATATTTTTCTAGGTCCTCTCTGAGCATCAGCTCCCCCTCTCCAGGACAAAAGTTTTCTTTCTTCAAGGATGCCTTGCTTTTTGGTGCCATGGAGTGGATCACCTTTCAAACTCAAATATTTGCATGTACTGTATGCCGGAGCTTTTATTGATGTTCAAATGGAGAAATACATACCCCCATAATGTACTTCTCAATGTTCAAAATAGGATGTTTTCATAAATATGCACAGCAAATGGACATCCACAGGCCCTATTCCAGAAGTGATTACCAGGATGCCTTCAAAGACAGCTGCAATACTACAGCGGATAATGCGCAGTAGTATTGCTGTGGAGCTATCGTCCTCTAGACAGTATTAGTCAAACTGCCCCTTAGTAGAAAATTAGCACTATGCATGTCGGATATCATGCAATTCCAGTCTTCTATGTAACACAACTGTTAGGTACGTACAGGTTTTTTCAGGCAATGGGTATGTGCAATACAGTGCATGCCTCTGCATTGCACTCAAAACCTGCATGTACATAATGCTCCTGCTGCAGACAACTGAGGTACTATCTCTGCACTATTTGTTAAGGTTTGTGTTTGTGTGAGTGAGAAATGAACAGCTGCGGGCCTTTGAATGGGCGGGGGGGGGGAGCAGAAGAAGGGGCACATTGGCTATATGGGCCACATCATCATCTCCTGATGCTGGTGGTAGTCAAGGGGTTCAGGAGATTTTGGTCCGGGAACAGGAATGGTCCTGTGCACACACCACTATCATGGTTCTCACATTACAGACTTTTATTGCTATCCAATATGCCCGTCCTATTGCCATGGCTGTCATTGCTCTTTGCATCCTTGATACCTAACCTGTGTCACAGTCTTGACATGCCATGGGCAGCCACATGCCACAAGCTCAGGCGGCTGTGCTCACATATCTGGTCCTTACCTTGACATACCACCAACTCCTGTGGCTTAGCCAGTAGTTACGGCCTCTTTTGCTATGTGGTCCTGAAATGTGTTTTCAGGGCTTCCACATCTCACCTGATCCTGTAGCGCCTATGGATGATAGAGATGCTGTTATTGATTCCTTTCCCTTTTCACTTGGCATCTTTCCCTCCACACACTAGCACCATAATCTGTCCCACTGCACTTTCTTGCAACTGGGATGGCTCCACACAACATTCTCTTGTGAGAATATGCCTATAGTTCTGCCTTTGGGTCCATCTCCCACTCTGGCCTTACTGCTCTGGCCACCCATGTGCCTGATGGGCAGGCTGGGTCTCTCCAGCATTAAGCCCCTGCCTGGCACTGTGTGCCATGCACATGCATCGTTGTGTTGCCTACTTTTTATTTCATATAGGCATGCTGCTGTTGACCTGTGAGGCCCTTGGCTCTCAGCCCACTTTCTTCCTTCCTATGCTCTCACTCATTGTGACCGGTGTGTTCACTGTAGTCTGTGCTATAATTTGGAGGATAGTGTTTCCCTTCCTGGCAGGCTGCCCCCACTCCCTATGTCTGCCCACGCTTCCCTATCTCTGTTCCCTGCTCATTTGCCACCCCATCTATTTGGCTCCTTTCACACTCCTGTACCTGTTGCTGCCTCCTCTCCATGCCCTCTCTTGATGTTACTGACTAAACATCAGGTGGGTCATGCACCAGACTGCCTGCAACTTCCACTGGCTAGCTGGATGCCCATGAGGTGAGTACAGATACTTCTCATGTTCTAGCAGAAGATGACAGAGGAGCTTAGTCTCCACATAGGGGAAAATGGGCATCCTCTTTGCCATCATCCCAACTTCTTGCTGTTTCCTCATGCTCTGCCCCTGTGTGTCCATATGTGTTTGCATATCTTCACTGGTATCTGGACATCAGTGGGCCCATGTTTTTGAATGGCATCTTCACTAGCTTCCTCATTCTATTCCACAGCAGATGGATGTGCCACTGCATCGACCGGCCTGTGCTTCCATTCTCCTGCATGTTCACATTGCTATTTTGCACCTATACAGCCTATTTATGGGCCTTGTTTCGAAATTGCCTACATTTGCTGCACGTCCCCGTTTGGACATTCACCCCATGCCCAGTATATCCTTTGTAAAATGCCACTCAAAATGCATAGAATTAAAATTTTAATCTTTATGTGTTATTTCCTTCCCATGTTCTAAATACCACTCTTTCACCACATATTTTACTAATCTAAGTTTGTACCCTCCATTGCCTCAGGTACAAATTATTGGCCCTTTTACTAAAGTGCACTAAGCAGTTAACACACTTTTTGCATGCAGTAACTGTGAGCAAGGGCCCATGGTAACTGTTATTGTAGGAATATGGCAGTTACCACACAGTGACTGGCACACTGCCACCCACATATTAGGCTGAATGGGAAGCATGGGGCAGAGAATGGGCATGCTGAGCACACTGCAGTTAACATAGCAGAACATATCACACACTAAGGGGTATGTTTACTAAACTGCAGTAAAGTCACTGTAGTAGGTTTCTTGGATGAAGTTTTGAATTTTTACAATTAGGAAAAGATTGAAAGTTACATGTAAAATATACAATCAACATGGGTAGAAAGTGCAATATTAATGACTTTGTAAAGGGACAAGTTGTCACACTCCATGCTGAAGGATATTCGCAATGTGCTATTGCAAAACATTTGCATATATCAAGGTGTGCAGTTCAGACTGTTCTAAAATCAGGTGGCTGTACACGTCATTCGAAATATGGGCACAGACGGATAACTACTGGACGAGATGACCGATTCTTCAAAAGCATTATTACATCTTGTCCACATACTTCATCTCAACGTGTGGCTCAATTAGCTAATGATCGCGGAATAAAGATAAGTGCCAGATCTGTCCGACGATGGCTTGTGGATGAATTCAAACTCGTGGTCAAAAGACCAGCCAAGAAGCCTATGATGACCAGGAAACAAATTGCTGCCCACATACAGTTTTGTAGCAAGATGAAAGACAAATCTGCTGAATGGTGGGAGAGGGTAATGTTCACAGATGAAAGTACATTTCAACAAATACGTGGGAGTGGTTACAACTATGTCCATCGATCAGCAGGCGAGAGACTAAATCCAAAGTACACAATCAAGACTGTTAAACACCCACCATCGGTCATGGTATGGGGTGGTATCTTCGGCAAATGGACGATGTGGCTTCCACATTTTTGAGAAAGGTGAAAGAGTAAATTCTGCAAAAGACATATCCGTGCTGAATAGTAAAGTTAAAATACACATGAATGTTTCTGGCACAATTATATTTCAGCAGGACTCGGCACCATGCCACACTGCAAAAAACAGTCAAAAAATGGTTTGGGGACAACAAGATCGAACTGCTCCCAAGTTGGCCATCAAGCTCTCCGGATCTCAATGTATTTGAGAACTGCTGGAATCTTATGAAGAAAAAGGTGGCAGCACACTGTCCAACTTCAGAAGCAGATTTAAAGGATATACTCAAGCATGTATGGGTCAACAAAATCACAAGAATCCAGGCTGTGCTGAAAAATCATGGACACCCTATTAAATATTGACACATATATTGTTAAATAAAACTTTGAAAATGACATATATATCTTTGGTTCTTAAAGCTTTTGACCATGAAAGTGACAACAACACACACTTTTCTAATAAAATTCTGATATTTTGGACTCTGCCTTAATTTTTTGGCCACTACTGTAAGTATTTATATTTTATCCTTGCTACAATTGACAACCAGTGTAGGCTATGAAGTATTGGTGTAATATGGTTGGATTGTTTCACCTTGCATAGAATGCAAGCAGCAAGATTTTGAGCTAGCTGCAATTGATGAGTGTACTTCTTGGGAATGCCCTAGAGGATGCTGTTAGAATAATCAAAGTGGGGGGTTATAAGGGCCTGTAGGACAGTTCTGAAATCATGTTCTTGCAATAGGGGTCTTAGATGTTGAATCATTCTTAATTTAAAGTAAACCACTCCAGTGACTGATTTTATATGTGACAATATTTAGCATCTGATTTGATTATGCCGAGATATTTCACCTCGTTTTTGATGTTAATTTCCGCACCTTGGATCTGAAATTTATTGGGGGGGGGGGGAATTTGGGATTTCAAGAGACATAGAGTACCTTGGTTTTATTGATGTTGATCTTCAAGTTATGTGATTTGAGCCATTCTGTTACCTCATCTAGGCAAGATACTTTCTGGGGACATGATGGATCGGAGGTATCTATTGGATGATACATAGAAACATGAAGACAGAAAAAGACCACATGGCCTGTCTAGTCTGCCCTTCCATATCAACCACTACAACAGCCCCCTTTTTTCCTTTAGAGATCCTCTGTGTTTATCCCATGCTTCTTTGAAGTCAGATACTGTCCTCATCTCTACCACCTCCACTGGGAGACTATTTCACAGATCCACCACTTTTTCCGTAAAGAAATATTTCTGCATATCACTCCTGAATCTATCCCCTTTCACCCTCATCCCATATCCCCTCATAGCAGAGTTTGCTTTCTATCAACAGAGGCTCTCCTCCTGTGCATTTATGCAACAGAGGTGTTAAACGTCTCAATCATATTATCTCTATCCCGCCTTTCTTCTAGGGTGTACATATTAAGGTCATTAAGCCTGACCTCATATACTTTGTAAGGAAGACCACTAACCATTTTAGTAGCCACTTTCTGTACTGACTCCAGCCTGTTTGTATCCTTTTGAAGGTGCAGTCTCCAGAATTACTCCAAATGAGGTCGCACCAAAGACTTATACCGAGGCACTATCACCTCCTTTCTTCTGCTGGCCCTTCCTCTCCCTATGCCCTCAAGCATCCTTCTAGCTTTTGCTATCACCTTTTCTACCTGTTAAGCTACTTTAAAATCATCAAACACAATCACACTTAGGTCCCACTTTTCTTTAGTAGCAAAAGTACTTCACCCCCTATAGTATATTATTCCCTTGGATTGCTGCAGCCCAAATGCATCACCTTCCATTTTTTAACATTAAATCTCAGCTGCCAAATTCTAGACCATTCTTCAAGCTTAACTAGATCCTTCCTCATGTTATCTACACCTTCCTGGGTGTTTACTCTATTGCATGTTTTGGTATCATCCGCAAAGAGACAAACCTTATCCAACAGCCCTTCCGCTATATCACAAACAAAGATGTTAAAAAGAATTGGACCAAGGACAGATCCCTGGGCACACCACTGGTAACCTCCTTCTTCTCAGAGTGAGCTTCGTTTACGTGTACCATTTGTTGCCTCCCACTCAACCAATTTCTAACCTAAGCAGTAACTTTAGGGTCCATCCCTAGGGTGTTCAGTTTGTTTATAAGTCGCCTGTGAGGAACGGTGTCAAAGGGTTTACTGAAATAAATACGCTACATCTAGGGCTCTCCCTCGGTCCAACTCACTGGTCACCCAGTCAAAGAAATCAATCAGATTTATCTGACAAGACCTGCCTCTTTTGAATCCATGCTGCCTCGGATCCTGTAATCCACTGGACTCCAGAAACTTCGGTATTTTCTCTTTCAGCAGCACTTGCAATAATTTACTCATCATCGAAGTTAACTAACCGGCCTGTAGTTTTCAACCACATCCCTAATTCCGCTTTTGTGTAAAGGGACCATATGTGCCTCTCTCCATTCCTTTGGCACCACTCCCCACTCCAATAAGGCATTGAAAAAGTCAGTCAGTGGAGCTGCTAGAACGTCCCTAAGTTCCCTCAGTATTCTAGGGTGTATCACATCCGATCCCGTTGCTTTGTCTACTTTAAATTTAGCTAGTTTCTCACAAACAGTCTTCTGAAAATTGCTCAAGATGCCCCTCACTTCTGTTCCTGTTGTGGGCATTTTCTGAGGTCCTGTTCCTGGTTCTTTCTCTGTGAATACAGAACAGAAATATTTGTTAAGCAATTCTGCTTTATCCTCATCAACTACATATTCCTCCCCTTCACCCTTGAATCAGGCAATACCACTTTTACCCTAAAAAGGTCTCATCCACCCATTTTATTGCATTGACTACTTCCTCCTCTTTTTGAATCTTTGCTTTCCTGACTTCTTTGCTAGCTTCTCTAAGTTTTTCCAAATATAGATGCCTGTCTTCCTCTCTCTGTGTCTCTTATATTTCATAAAGGCCTCCCTCTTTTTCTTCACCTTTTCAGCTACTTCTTTCGAATCATAGCGGTCTCTTTTTCCTTTTACCTTTATTTACCATTTTGACAAAAAGGTTTTTTGACCTTAAAATATCCCCTTCCTGTTTTGCCCACTGTTTTTGTCCTTCCCCCAGCTGTTCCCATCCTGCTAACAACGCCCTGAGGTATTGACCCATCTTAGCAAAGTTAGTTTTTCTAAAGTCTAAGACCCTCACTTTTGAATGGATTTTAATAGCCCTAGTCCTAATACTGAGCCACACCATCTGGTGATCACTGGATGCAAAATGATCTCCCACTACAACATCAGAAACACTTTCACAAATTGGTAAACATCAAGTCTAGTATGGCCCCTTCACGTGTGGGTTCTGTTATCAATTGCCTGAATAGTTCTCCCTGAAGAGAATCCAGGATCTCCTTACTTCTAGATGATACTGGAGCAGTTATGCACCAATCAACATCTGGCATATTGAAATCCCCTATCAGTAGCACTTCCCCTTTCCTGGCAATGCTGCGTATGTCTTCAATTAACTCTCCATCCAGCTCTTCCTCCCGTGAGGGAGGTCTGTATATTATGCCAATGCAAATAGATTTTTCTTTCCTTCTTTCTAGTTTAAACCACAGTGCCTCCTCTCTCCCTTTTAAGCTCTGTAGTTCCAAAGCTTTAATATTATTTTTTACATATAGTGCCATTCCTCCTCCCCTTCTCCCTACCTTGTCCTTTCTCAATAAAGTATAACCTGGAATAGTTATATCCCAGTCATGGTTTACTGTAAACCATGTTTCTGTAACTGCCACTAAGTCCAAGTTAGCCTCCCCCATTAAAGCTTCAACATCTGGGATCTTATTTCCCATGCTACGGGCATTTATACACACTGCTTTCCATTTTTCCTTTTATCCATTGCCATAAAAGTATTTAATGTTCCACTTACCTCGGGGCTTTCTTAACCCAACCCCAATGAATTTAGTTTAAAGCCCTCTTCAGTAGATTAGCCAGTCTGCTACTGAAGACACATCAACCTTTCTTGAACAGATGGACTCTGCTCTGCAACCCTTGGAACAGTATCCCATGGTCCAGGAAATCAAAACACTCTCGATGACACCATCCATGCAGCCATGCATTCATCTCAAGGATGCGAGCTTCTCTGCCTTGGCCTTTACCCTCAACAGGGAGGATTGAAGAGAATACCACCTGTACCCCTATCTGCTTCACCCTCTGTCCCAGAGTCATGAAGTCACTTTTGATATGCTTAGAGGGATACCTGGCAGTATCATTTGTGCTGACATGGATTAGCAACATTGGATAATAGTAAGTGGGCTTGATGCATATCGGAAAACTCTCCATAACATCTCGGATTTTGGCACCTTGCAGACAGCATACCTCTCTGGACATCAAGTCTGGTCAGCAGATGGACACCTCAGTACTCCTCAGAAGAGAGTCACCAACCACCACTACCCTTCGCTTCCTTGTGGTCACTGATTCTGCAACTTTGGGGTGCTCGAGCTCTAGTTCTTCCCTTTCCAGGGCTGCTTTCACCTCCTCCACTTCCAGGGCTGCATAATGGTTCTTCAATTCAAGGGATGGAGAAGTTGGATTGGTGATTCCGTAGGCCTTGGTGACTTGTATCCAACCTTCATCATTCTGTAGGCTCACTTCTTCTCCTCTGCTGGAGAGCTTGGATGTTGCAAGAAGCATCTCATCAATGTATTTCTCACTGTCTTGAATGCTTCTCAGCCTCAACACTTCCCCTCTGGGTTCCTCCACTTGTTTTCTGAGAGCTTCAGTATGCAGGCATCCTGTACATGGAACCAGTCCTTCAACTGGCATTGGGACCTCTGTCTGGACAAAGACAGAAGCTGTAATGGGGGAAAAAGCTTTGTTGATACAATTTTTCCCAGCCATTGTTCAGTTGGTGGAGCTTATGTATCTGTTGAAGCAAGAGAGAGACCTACCAAAGTACCAGCCGGTTTCCCAGCCGTCCTTTCAGGGAAAAAGCAGTTAAATCTCTTTTAAATGTGCTTAAAATGTGCTCTTCCAAGAGCCTGTGTGTAATTATTTGGGGTGGTGCCCTATAAAGCAAGACTGCTCACTAGGACTGGGTGGGAGTTGGTGGGGGGGGGGGTGTAGGGAGGGAACTAACTCCTGATGAGGTGTCAGTAGCGTCAAAGAACTCAGAAAGATACTAAAGCAGGGTTTTAAACCTACTCCACTAAAGAACATTATATCATCGGCATAGAGATGATAGTTTACTTAATATTTTCTGAAGATGTTATAAATTGGTTGAATATAGAGGTTAGATAATAAAGTAGATAAGGATGAGCCTTGAGGGATGCCCTGTTCTTGTTTATAGGTAGTGGAAGTTGTCTGGCTAATCGGGGCTTGTTGTGTACGGTATGATCTGAACCATTGAATGACCATTCCCTGCAGACCAATTTGCATAAGCCTTTTGATAAGTAAATTATGATTAACACTATCAAAGGCAGAGGTAATATTAAGAAAAGTTAAGATTAATGCTTTCTTTCTAGAATCCAAGCTGCAAATGAGATTACTGAGAAATGTTAGCATTAGGTTCTCCACACTGTATTATGTTCTAAACCCATGCTGTTGCTCATCCTATGGAGCGTTAAGTTCAACGAATTCTAGCAGTTGATTTTGCACAATATTTTTGATTACCTTAGCTAAGAACGGCAGGCTTGATATTGGCCTATATGATTTGGGGAAAATTTTATTTGCAGTTGATATTTTCAGTATTGGTCATATTATGGCTTGTTTCAATAGCGATGGCATTTGACCTTGGTGTAATGAAAGGGTTGACAATTTCTAAAATGGTTGGTGGAAATTCATCTTTCTTTGATTTCAACTAACTAACAGGGCAGGGGTCACTAGGTGATGTGTCGTACTGATCAGAGTAATTGTATTTTTGATGTATTTTAGATCAATCTGGTGGAATGTTGACCATATGTCATGTTTGGGGGAGTCACAATTGCTCTGCTGAGTAGATAAGGGAATGAGAAGATTATCATCTGGTGTAGTTGATTTCAGTTTATCCATGTAGTGATTGGCAAGTATTTGTGGATGAATATCTACTTTATCCTCCTCTGATATGGGTGTTCTAGTCTAGTCAATGTAAAGAAGACAAAGATCATGACAACTGGCATAATCAACAGGTTCATCATTGAAGGAGAAGAAATTGAAATTGTGAACAACTTTAACCTACTTGGATCAACTATCAATAAAGAAGCAACAAGCAGTCAAGAAATCAAATGACGCATTGCTCTTGGCAGAATGGCTATGAAAGACCTAGATAAGATTCTCAAGAGCAGAGATGTCTCTCTCCATACAAAGATTCGACTTGTTCAAGCCATGGTATTTTCAATAACATCATATGGATGTGAAAGCTGGACAGTGAAAAAGACAGACAGGAAGAAAATTGATGCCTTTGAATTATGGTGCTGGCGGCGAATACTGTGTATACCATGGACTGCCCGAAGAACAAACCAGTCTGTACTAGAGGAGATCAAACCTAAGCTTTCTTTAGAAGCTCATATGACAAGACTTTGGCTTTCATACTTTGGACACACCATGCGAAGAGAGAGATCATTACAGAAAGACATCATGCTTGGCAAGATAGAAGGTCAACGCAAAAGAGGAAGGCCAGCAATGAGATGGATCGCTACAATAACAGCAGCTACGGGTACCAGTCTGTCAACAATGAGCCGCCTGACTGAAGGCCGAACACAATTTAGGATAGCTATCCAGAGGGTCGCCATGAGTCGACTCCAACTCGACGGCACTTAACAACAACAACAACAAGCCAGAGAACTCACTATAGAGAATAATTCCCTGGGTTTGTTGAAGCATTTAGAGAGAAGGGTAGCATGGCATCTTTGTATGTTTTTAGTGTGAGCATGTATAGTCTGTTATCATTTTCAGATCTAGTGTGTCTCCATTTGTGCCCTAGATTCATGTGCACAGAGCAACCATGGACACCCAGAAGTTGGTTAAATGATCAGACCCCAGGACAGGAGATAGACCCACAGCACTAAAACTAGACACTATATAAGCACTATGTGGATACATAGCTGTGCCATGGTCACTGCTCGGTCAGAGTGAGAGTATCCTCCCAACATGATATGCACATGGCAGATAGGCACTACAACATCTCAGCCATTCATCCTACCTTCAATGCAGATCCATCCTGGCCAATTTGCCCTGTTTCAGGCCATACCCACAATACTTTGCTCCTCATCATGCACATTTGCAGACTAACGATGGAAACAGCTTAGGCACTGCGAAGCTCAGTGAGGTGTAGAAAGCCACTACCAAATTGATAGACACACACACACACACTCATAATGACGTGCAGAAATGGAGATGGTTGGCACTCCTGCCTACCAATTTGGTCCTGATATCAACTCTAGCATTGTTAATGTGTGATCCTTGTGCAGGAGCTGGTTGTGTGTTCTGATGTCAATGCCCACTCAGTGTGCCAGTACTATCAGCCTGACTCTCAATGCATCTGTGAATGGTGGAACCTGTCTGTGTGACTGTTGGGTGTTTGCACCCTTGCTGGCTGATTCATTAGTACACATGTTGGTGCTGTACTCACACTGTGGGCTGAAGTTCAGCCATAGGGACATGTGATGCATAATCCACAGCTGGGACCTAAACCTGTGACCCTCTGCTCATATACACACCAACTATGTGCTTTGAACAACAGGGCTTCCATATGGCTACAGCATTTTGTGGGGCTGACATACTTTGCATCAGACAGACAGTGGCACATGTTGCAATGTGCACTATGCACAGGACCAGGTCATGGCTTTGGTCTGCTACAGGTGGGTGCCACTGGCCCCTCCGCCAACACCCCCACACCATGCTGACATGCCCATGTGCTGTCCGTGTTGGTGGTGTGCAATCCCAGCCTATCCAACATGTGGGTTGGTGGGTGCCTAGGGCACATGGTCCAGATGGGGCGGAGGCAGAGGCATACATGGATGGCAATACAGCCCCCTCCCCAACCATCTGCCTTTGCAGGGACCCTATCATTGCAGGGACCCAATGATACGTCTCGGGGGGGGGGGGAGGATTCAGCCACTGCTATGGTAGTCCCCTGGGAGCCTGCATGTTGAAGCTGCCTGGGGGGTACAGCTTCTGGCACCAGGACCATACCTAGTCCTGTGCAAGTGGTGCAGCCACACAGGGCACAAATGCTTAAGGGGCGCATTTCGTCTGTCTGCCGTTGCCTGCCGCCACCACCTTTTCTTCTCTCAGCGGCAGCAGGCAATGGCAGACAGCCAAAATGCCCCTCTTAAGTCTTCTTGCGGCACGCTAAGCAGGTCTGGTCAATCCGGGAGGGACCAGACCTGCTTAGCATGCCAGCGACTTGCACATCAGGTGTGCGCCTCTTCTCTCTCACCCCATAAAGTGGCTAGATGGAGGTGCGGGAGGGGGGCGCGCCCGATGTGCAAGTCACACAGGGCGCATTTCACGATCGGTATGGCCCTGTCTGGCACTATTGGCCTCTTCTCCCACAGCTGGGTTCTGTGGCAGTAGAGGGGGAGGTAGCCTGGCTCTCTGTCTGGGGTGCCAGGACCCTTGGACCACCCCTTGTGGCACATTGTCTTTCTGCAGCAGTAGCAGGACTGTGTGCTGCCTCTGTCACTGTGGGATCATGATGGACATCACAGATGGTACTGAGGATGGCAGAATACCCCTTTGTGGAGAGGCTAAAAAGGTTGGGGCTCATCAACCTGGGGAAGAGACAGCTGAGTGGAGATATGATAGAGGTCTAAAGATTATTGACTGGAGTGGAACAGGTAAACATAGGTTGCTTTTTTATGCCATCAGACTGTGGACAGACTAGGGGACCTGCAATGCGGCTACAGTGTAACCCATTTGGGTCTTCTCGGTGAATACATTTTTTCAGTCAATGCATAATCAGAGTCTGCAATCCATTATTGGAGGATGTGGTAAAAGCTTTCAGTGTAGCTAGATTTAAAAAAGTTTGGACGGGTTCCTGTTGGTGCATACACCATTGCTAAAGAGGACCTGGGCTATGTACTGCTTGTCCCATTATAGTTATTGGGGATCCTGTGTATTTTTGGGGGAAACTGCTAGGTACTTGTACTCTAGATTGATCACTGTTGGACACAGGGTACTGGGAATGATGGACCTTGGTCTGACAGAGTTTGGCTTATTTTGTAATCTTATATTCCTATGTGCCATCTAGGCAGCTACCTGTTACCCCTGGGCACCAACAGCCCCCACTGCATGACCCATGTGCCACCTCCTTTGCCCCCATTTCCATCATCAACATAGTGCCCTTTTATACTTGAACACTATGCTGTTGCTGCTAATGGAGCACTACTATCACTCTCTTTGGATCCCCTATCTGTTCATCACATTGCAGACGTTAAATAGGTTCTCTCTCCTCAAAAAACATCCTTTCTGCGAGGTTTTGAGTTGCGTTAGGGTTCCTGCCTTTAAGGTGCCTGTGTTAAGGGAGTAAACCTTGACCCTGCCCACTCCCCATGCATTGACCCCCACTCTCCGCCCTGTGAATGCCTTCTCTCCGCCCATAGGGCACTTTATGCTGCTGGTACCGTTAGCATGCGCTAAAGTGTCTTTGGGCTCACTAAGGGCACACTTGCTCCTTTACCGCAGTTTAGTAAACATATCCCAAACAGTCAATATTGCCATTATCAGAGGTTCACATAATGCTACCTCAATAGGTGGAGTTAAGTGCACCCGCAGTGATAGTACTATGTGTTAGAGTAACTATCAGGAACATGCTGGCCATGCTGTCAATAGTTATTCAGAGGCTTTGCACTTGATGCACTTTAGTTTTCATCCTATACACACATTAGGTGCAAAAAAATCACACTTTAGTAAAAGGGCCCCTTAGATTGTAAGTTCTCCAAGAGATAGGAACTTACCTACTATACCTGAATGTAGCCTCACCTTGAGCTGCTTAAAAAGGCATGAGCTAAATCCAAAATTCCTTCCTCTTTTTTATTTATTTATTCAATTTTCATCCTGCCCTCTCAAACTGCTCAGAGCAGATTATAAATATACATACATAATAATAACAAATAACATAGCACAGGCTGACAATACCTCATCATAACACATAATATCTATTTTTCATAAAATTAAGAAAGGAAAAAAACATGGCAATTGATTTCCACAATCCTACAATGTTCATCATATCTCAGGAAAAAAGTATGTTTTTATCGCCTTCCGAAAATATAAGATTGCCCATAAAACAATACATTTTTGGTATTCCATTCCACAGTAATGGCAGAGAACATGAATAAGCATTACGACATGCACATTCAAGATTAAAATGTTTGCAAGAGGGAACCACTAGCAAACAATCTGATTGAGACCTCAAAGTACGGATTGAGTTGTACTTCTGCAATATAAGTACAACACAAGTTGGAAGCTGACCATGAAAATATTTAAAAGCAAAACAAGCATTTTAATGATACAGCACTTCTCAATTGGTAACCAGTGAAGTAAATTTTATATAAAGAGACACTTGATCTCTAGGCCTCAAATAAAAAACGAACCTCACAGAGGCATTCTGTATTCCATTGTAATCGCTTTTTTGATTTTGCAGTCAATCTATAAAGTCACAATAATCAAGCCTTGATGTTATAAATGCATATACAAGTTGTAACATTTCAGAATGCGAAAAAAAACAGACAAATCTTATAGAATTGTTGCAAATAATAGAAAAAAACCCTTAACGGTTTGGGATACATGACCAGCAAGAGAGAGAGCACTGTCAATAATAACTCCTAAACTGTGAACCTGACTTAATATGAAGCTCTGCTCCCTCTCAAGAATCTTTTGGGGTAAAGGAGGATCTGTTGTGATGAATCCACAATACCTCAGTTTTTGAAGGATTAATCTGCAACTTATTCTGTACCATCCATTGTTTAATCATGTCCAAATAAGGCACCAATCTGGCAATTCCAGAGGCTCGATCTGCGTCCAAAGGGACATAAAGTTGAATATCATCAGCATAAGAATATACCTGAACCTCTTGGGCAGAGATCACATCAATTACAGGTTTCATGTAGAGCCCCTTGTGGAACATCATACTTCAGCGGTCTAGGACTAGAGATCATGTTTCCCACTACTACATATTGACACCCATCAGTCAGAAACGACTTAAACCAAGTAAGTACCAAATCCCTCTCCTTCCCTCAAATGTATATATGCTGTGATCCTTGCATGCGCTTTTAGGAAGTTAAGGGCTGAGAAATCATAGACAGCCAATTTACCAAAGCCAATTACTCTCCTAATCTTTACCTCAGAAAGACTATGGTCTTAATTTCAGCACAGAATGATCAAAGAAAGCTGATCAAAGGCACACAAGCTCACATAACAAGTGGCGGATATGAGAAATGAAGTAGAATTTTCAGTTTGAAGCTCTGTACTTTAACAATCATGCAAAATTAGCAGGTTTGTTATATAAGCATAAACACATTGTTCCAGTTTGTGAGGCATTTATAGTGGAAATGCTGAAGCAAAGTTTAAAATCAAGAGAGGAATATTCAAAGGGATTGATGGGGTTTGCAAACCTACAAACTGCATAAATCCTGTTGACCAGGATATTCAAAGGCATTAACTTGGTTAGTGCCTCTAATATCCACCCCGATTGGGCTCTCCAGATAGTGCTGGGGAATTCTAGGGGTGGAGTCGGGGTTGCAGCATTAGCTATCTGGTTAGCGGAGATATTCAGTTGCTATTCGGACAGCTAAACTGCATGGTTAGCATAAATGAACCAGGTATTCAGCACCAGTCCGTAGATATAGACCGACACTGAATGTCCGGATTTAATTTAAAGCGGCGACAGCCAGATGTTTTAGCAGCACTGGTGGTGACCACTGAAAATGCCCCCCCCCCCAAATGTTTAAAGCCTTATAAAAGCAAAACTATGACAAAATGTAAATGTTGTGTAGTTGTGATGAGGGACTCAGTAGGCTCTCTGAGACTATTTTTCCTCAGTAGTTTCCATGCAGTTTCTCAAGCACACCTGGAGCAGACACGTCACTCTTCTTTCTTTCCCCTGCATTGTGGAATTCACTGCCTGTTGCCCTACATGCCAAGCCCTCATATCCTTGGTTCAGGTTCCTTCTCAAGACTCACCTTTTTCAATTGGCCTATGACTTGCCCCCCTCTTCTCCCTAGCCCTCTCTGTCTGTCTCTCTCTCTCTGTCACTGCCCTCTGCTCGCTCCCTTACGTGGTATGCTCTTCTGTCCTTTTCAGTTTTCCACTTTCTATTAATGGTGTTCCTTTCCTTTCCTAGTATGTTATATTTTATTGTAATTGTACACCTGATACCTCATTGCCATGGGCTGTATATCAAGAAATAATAAAGATAAAGATAAAGATAAAGACATAGAGGGTGCAGGATTTTCACAGGGCTAGTTTCACCCACACATACACACAAAAAAAAAAAAACAATAAAAAAGTATGCCCGAAAGTTATTTGTGGGCTTGGGTGTTTACATTTATTTGTGTCCTATGTTTAGGAAAAACTGCTAAGAGACCCTAAATTTCTCAGATATAAAGAACATTAATTTGGCGTTTTGGACCACTCCTCCCATAAATGCAATATATTATCAGGTTCTTTACAGTATGCACACGACTTGTCAGCATCATTTGGAAAAATAAATTTCACAGAGCATACTTTTGGTATGATTTCAGCATGCAGTATGTGCATGAAGTCACAATACGTCCTGCACTTCAAATGTCATTAGGCCTATTTTAAATTGTTATGCATGCAGTAGGGGTTGCACTGGAGCATGGATTGTTCAGATTCTGAGCTAAGCATTCACCTATTTTGTTGTTGTTGTTGTTGTTAAATGCTGCTACTTTTGTATCAATCCATCTCACTGCTGGCATTCCTCTTTTGTGCTAACCTTCTACCTTGCCAATCATGTCTTTCTCTAATAATCTCTCTTTTCGCATGATGTGTCCAAATTGTGAAAGTCAAGGTTTTGTAATCTGAGCTTCTAAAGAAAGCTTAGGTTTGATCTCCTCTAGTACTGACTGGTTTGTTCTTTGGGTAGTCCATGGTATACATAGTATTCCTCACCAGCACCATAATTCAAAGGCATCAATTTTCTTTGGGCCTGATTTTCATCTAGGCAGGCTATGTGCCGCATCAGCACATAACCTGCCCACTGGCCCCCTTAGCCCGGATTTTCGGAAGTGAAAATCCGGGTTTTGTCTAGATGCGCCCAGAGCCACTGAGGCTAAATGTGTAGCAGCGATTTTTGATGCTACCCGTTTAGCCCCTGTGCCTTAAAGGTAGGCGAGGAAAAACCTCACCTATCTTTAAGGCGCAGAGGGCTAAGTGGGTAGCATCAAAAATCGCTGCTACCCATTTAGCTCTTTCCTCCGCCCACGCTCCGCCCCAGAATGCCCACACATGCCCTAATGCCAACTGCATAGCATCTCGGCAAGATAGGGATTTATCCAGGATTTTCCAAGGACACTACCCATGTAGGTGCCTTTGGAAAATCCCGGATAAGGCATTTACACGAGTAACGAGGGCAGTTACCTGTGTAAGTACCTTCGAAAATGCCACCCTTCCTGTCTACATTTTTCATTGTCCAACTTTCACATCCATATGACTTTATTGAAAATACCATGGTTTGAACAAGTCGAATCTTTGTTTGGAGAGAGACATCTCTGCTCTTGAGAATCTTGTCTAGGTCCTTCATAGCCATTTTGCCAAGAGCGATGCTTAGTTGGATTTCTTGACTGCTTGTTGTTTCTTTATTGATAGTTGATCCATGTAGGTTAAAGTTTTCCACTATTTCAATTTCTTCTCCATCAACAATGAATTTATTGATTTTTCCAGTTGTCAGGATCTTTGTCTTCTTTACATTAAGGTGCAGGCCCATTTTAAGGCTATGTTCCTTGATCTTGAGAAGCAAATGTTTCAGATCAACTTCACTTTCAGCCAGTAATGTGGTATCATCAGCATAAGGAAGGTTGTTGTTGAATCTTTCACCAATCTTCACATCTCAGTTGTCTTCATACAGTCCTGTTTCTCTGATGATTTGTTTTGCATATAAATTAAACAGGTAGGGGGAACGTATTCAGCATTTGCATACAACTTTGTTGACTTTAAACCATTCTGTTTCTTCTTGATCCATTCTTACTATTGCTTCTTGATCAACGTAAAGGTTGTGCAAGAGAATGATCAGGTGTTCTGGTATACCCATGCTTCTTAATATGGCACAGAGTTTCTCATGGCTTACACAGCTAAAAGCCTTGCTGTAGTCAATAAAACACATATAGATATCCTTTTGGTATTCTTTTGTCTTTTCAAGGATCCATCTCACATCCATGATGATGTCTCTCATTCCTCGACCTCTCCTGACACCTGCTTACACTTTAGGCAGTTCTCATTCCAGGTATGGTTGTAGTCTCTGCTGAATAATCTTGAGTACTGTAGAAATTTGCTGGCATGGGGGATCAGAGCAATTGTACAGTAATTCCCACAGTCAGTTGGATCACCTTTCTTTAGTATCGGTATATACAAAGATCTTTTCCAGTCAGCTAGCCATGATGTTGTCTTCCAATATTTCCTGGCAGAGCCTTGTAAGTATGGTAACAGTTGCATCCGATTGCTGTAATACTTCAGTAGGAATGCCATTAATGCCCGGTGCTTTGTTCTTTGATAAGGCTTTCAATGCTGCTTCGACTTCTTCTTTCATCACTAATGGTTTCTGATCATAAGGTACAGGTCGAAATGGCTGTTGGTCCCCTTGATCTTTATCATACAGTGACTCTGTATATTCTTTCTACCTTTTCATGATCTTCACAGCATCATTCAACATGGATCCTTGAGCATCTTGCAGCATTCCAATTCGAGGTTGACATTTTTTCTTTAACTCTGGTAACTTTAGGAAAACTGATCTTGTTCTTTTTCTAATAGTTTCTACTTCTATTTCCTTGCATGCATCATTGTAGTACTTGTAGTACTTCTCCTTGTCTTTTCTTGCTGCACATTGGAAGTCTTTGTTGAGTTCTGTGATTGTCTCTCTTTCTCTTCTGGCTTTAGCTTCTCTATGTTTCTGGGCAATTTTCAGTGTTTCTTCAGTCATCCATTTTGACCATTTTTGCTTTTTCACCTTTTGTATAAACTTCTCACTTTCTTCCAACATAACATTCTTGATGTCATCCCATAACTCTTCTGGAGTTCTGCCATTTGTATCTAAAGTAGCAAATTGATTTTGCTGGCAGTTTTTAAATCTGGTGGTATATTCTCAAGGTCATATTTTGCTACATTCATGAGTGGCTTGCTCTTTTTCAACATTAGCTTGAGTTTGCATACTAGTAGTTGGTGATCTGTACCACAGTCAGTTCCAGGTTTTGCCTGATGATTTTATAGAGTTTTTGTTGACTTCCACTGATGTAGTCAATTTGATTTTTATACAAGCCATTGGGTGAAGTCCATGTGTTCAACCATCACTTGTGTTGCTGGAAGAAGGTGTTTGAGATGAATAGATCACTGGTCTTGTAGGATTCTATCAGTCTTTCACCAACTTCATTTCTGTTGCCAGGTCCATATTTTCCAACTACTTTGCCTTTTGCTTTGTTGCCAACCTTTGCGTTCCAGTCACCCATGACTATCAGGATATCCTGGCTGGATGTTCTGTCAATTTCAGCTTGTACTTGTTCATAGAATTCATCGACGTCATCTTCTTCTGCAGCTGCTGTTGGGCATATACTTGAATTATAGTTGTGTTGATGGGCATTCCTCGTAGACAAATAGGGATTAAGCGTTCACTGACTGCATTGTATTTCATTACAGTTCTTGCAAGTTTCTTCTTTATTATAAATGTAATACCATTTCTTCTTTGTCTTTAATTTCCAGCATAGTAGACTATGTGATTATTAGATGCAAAGTGCCCAATGCTAGTACATTTCAGTTTGCTGACCTCCAACAGATCGAGTTGTACACATTCCATTTCATTCAAGACTATCTCCAACTTCCCTTGGTTGCTCATACATTCCATATCCCAATATGTAAGATGTCTTTGCACTTCTGACTCTCATTTGATGCACAACTAAATTAAAGCTAAAAAGATCGCTAACAACAGAGCATTTTCACACTGCACACCCACCCTTTGGAATACACTGCTAAACAGCCTAAGAGAGATAAACGGCCTCACCTCCTTTAGAAAAAAGCTTAAAACACATCTATTCTCACAAGACTTTAGCTCTATAACATAACTTCAGAACTCTAGCCAGACCCCTTTCTCACCAATTCTACATTCCCTAGAAGAATACATCATAAACACAATGACAAGCATCTTTTGTATATTGTTTATGGTTAGACCGTTGAATTGTTATTGTACATCGTTAATACTGTTACATGTAACCTGGATTTGTACCTCTGTGCAATTCATTGTTGTTCATTGTAAAGCGCAATTGATCTGTAGGAAATCGCGGTATAGAAATGTAAATAAAATGAAATAAATAATAAATAAATAAATGACATCAGGCGTACTGAGGGCTTTGATCCAGCCACATCATAAATGCTGGCTTTACTCTGAAAAGTCTTCAACTCCTTCCCAGGAGCCAGTTGAGTGCCTTCCGACCTAGGAGTCTCATCTTCCAATTTGTTTTGTTGTGACTATGCATTTGGTTTTCATGGCAAGATACAGAAGTAGATGGCCAGGCCTTTCTTCTGCCCAGGTAATTCTAGTGCTGTTGCCGATGTCATAGAAATGTGATCCTCTGCCACCAACACAATCCCATTTTGCTGCTGCCCAGATGAGTGTTTTTTCTTGGTCTGGCACCTCAGCTGAGACCTGTCCATCTCGGGAGACCTTGCCGATAGTTAAGCATAACAAGCTGCAAACCACATGTGCTTTTTAAATCTCTGTGCAATACTGCTACTACTGCTGATCATTTGCATAGCGCTACAAGGTGTACGCAGCGCTGTCCCAATTTAAGTGACTGCTGGATTAGACAAAAAGGTTTCATAAAATTTATTAGTTCCCTTAACATTCTACACCACTTTTCTGGCGAAAGGGGCGGGCTTCATCCTGTTGCTGTTGATGTGCAGGGACAGCAGGGATGTGGTGAGTCCAGTACAAACACCAGCATTTGGAGGACAAGGCTATGCTCAGAAATCAAAGTAACACATGTATATGCAGCTATGGTCGATATAGATTACATTCATAAATTTCATGTGGGGAAGCTTATGCAGAGAGACTCTCATTGTCTTTGGAGGTAAATAGGAATGACATTTCTGAAAGGAAGTGGCCTTTACTTTTAACTGTGTAAGAGGGGAAAAAAACATATGCTCTCTCTCATACGTTCTCTGATCTAGTCAACCTTGCTAAACACTAAGGGCCCGATATTCAACTGGGCAGGGCTAAGCGCTATAGCTGCTTAGCCCTGCCCACCCACCCACAAACCCCAGATATTCACTTCCGCGGCAACGGAAGTGAATATCTGGGTCTGACCACGCTGCTTGGAAGCTGCTGAGGCTAACCATGCAGCATCAATATTGGATGATACATGGTTAGCCGTGGCACCTATAAGATAGGCGAGGGTTTTCTTGTCTATCTTATAGGGGTCAAACGCTAACCCTGCAGATTCCAATGTCAGTGCTGCATGGTTAGTGCCGGTCCCCACCTCCGCTCTGCTCCAGAATGCCTCCGGCATACCCCATTGCTAGCCGGCTAGCATTGGGGTGCGTAGGGACTTAGTTGGGGATATTCAATGGCACTACCCATGTATGTGCTGTTAAATATCCTGTTAGTAGGCATTTACTCAGTTAACTGGCTGTTAAGCATCTAAATGCCGTTCGAATATCGGGCACTAAGATACTGTATATGAAGAGATTAGAGCATTGCTGAAAGCCATTTCCTTCCCTACTTCATCTGTCATTGTGCAAAGGTTTCAGTTCCAAAAGCAGAATCAGGATTGCAATGAAGGCATTATCAGCTATGACTGAGCTGCACAGAATCATGGGGCACTGAAAACTTGGCTAATTCTTGAATGATATAGTTCATGATAATCTAGTCTGTGACTTCCCAACTGAACCACTTAAGTGTCATCCTTGCTGAGCCGTACCTGACCATACAACAGCACAGGAAAAGGATTTGTCAGGGGCATAACCATGACGGGGTTTGGAAGGACACAGCCCCTTTCCACTATGGGGGTCAGACTCCTGCAATACCCAGATGCAGCACATCTCACTGGCAGCTGCGGCAGGAGGTGAGGTGAGGCGCAGCGCCATGAGGAAAGTCTGGTGGCGGGAGGAGAAGCAGCGCAAAGCCAAAGCAGTTTTCTACAGTAATGGGATCAGAGCTGCCCTCCTTCACTGGATTTCAGCAGCAAGTAGCACTTATTATGATTTCATGTCTACTGTACCATTATGCAGCAGACATGAAATCACAAGAAGTGTTTATGCTGCAGAGACTTAGTAAAGGAGCCCAGCTACTCCTCCTGCCACATTGGAGAAGGGAGAATCCGCCCTGTTGGGGAGCGGGGTGGAGAAGGGGGTGATGTTACACTGATGGGAGGACGGTGAGAGGGGAGATGCTGCACTGTTGTAGAATGGAAAGCAAGGCAATGGCTTTTGAGGGGATGTGAAAAGAGAAGATGTTGCATAGTTGGTTTTGGTGGAAAGAGGAGAGGAGTGCTATTGGAATGTTGGTGAGGGAAGGGGAGAGGAGCGATACTAGACCGCCACCAGGGGTCTCCAACTCCAATCCTGGAGGGCCGCAAACCAGTCAGGTTTTCAGGATGTCCTTAGTGAATATGCATGAGATATATTTGCATGCCCTCCCCATTGTATTCAAATTTATCTCATGCATATTCGTTAGGGATGTCCTGAAAATCTGATTGCGTGCGGTCCTTCAGGTCTGGAGTTGGAGATCCCTGTACTAGACCATTGGTGGGAGAAAGGAAGATAGGAGGTGCTGGATTATGGAGGTGATGCTGAATAACAGGGGTGAGGGTGAGAAAACATGGGGGGAGATGCTGGACATGTGAAACCATGTGGAAGAAATTATGGAGGAAGACCTTGGCAAGGAGTGTATAGGCAGAAAAGAAAGAAGTGGATGAAAGAGCCGAAAGAGAAAAATCAAAGACAGATATAAGGGAGGAATGGATGAAGACAGGAGAAGAGAAATGGCAAATGGACAGCAGACCCTGGAATAGATTAAGGAGAAAACAGAGTAAAATAGAGAAGAGAAACTGGGACTAATGTGATTGGAAAAATAAAAATGCCCAGACAACAATAGTAGAAAAATATGTTATATTGAATTTATTAATTGGAATATGTCAGCTTGGGGAAACGTACCTCTGATGTCTTTGTATTTTGCGTAGTACAAGAGAAAATGTATGTCTGTTTTTATTTCTCTAGTTTCACACTGCATGCAGAGCCTGACCTCATGGGGGTTTTAATAAAATTTTTGTCTGCCTGTTCCTATTTCTAATTTGTGTTCCCTTGTTCTACATTTGGTGAGGGACTGCTTATGCTTAGCTTGTGTGCAGTAATCTGCTAGTGTTACTTGGTGTACAGGGATCTAGCAGTCATGCTTGTCCTGTTTTCCCAGTAGGAGGTATACAGAAATTCTTGAGCCCAATATAATATCATAATGTTGTCTTTTCCTAGGTAGGGTTGGTGCTGTGTGAATCCTGGCAGTGCTGTTATGGTATGGCAAGTTTGTTATAGACAATGAATGAGCTTTACACAGGGGGTTGTATTACTTCTACTACTATTATTACTTAACATTTTATAGTGCTTGTAGATACATGTGGCGCTGTAGAAATGCATATAACAGACAGTCCCTGCTCCACAAAACTTACAAACAGGTCAAGTAAGAGTCTCATTTATTATGGGAACTGATTAAAAGCAACATAGACATTAAACAGGAAAATAAAGGGTTAGGATTTAAAAGCAGCCTGAAAAAGAGTGAACCAGAGGACAGAGCATGATGTACCAACTGAAGAAGCCTATTCCAGGCATACAATCTGGCAAAGTGGAAGAAATAGAGACTGGAGCCGGCGATGAAGAAGAAGGACACAGACAAAAGTAGCTTAGTTGATCAGTAGAGTTCCTGATGAGAGGTGTATGGAAAGAGAAGAGAGGAGAAGTAATGTGGAGCTGCAGAATAAATGCACTTGTAGGTCAATAATTTAACTTTATAACGTTACCTGGCAGTTGGCACTGAAGAAGGGTTGTGTAGAAAACTAGTAGCCTTACTCTAACCCCAGTGCAAGTTAAAATGTGTTCAGACTCTCGAGAATTTATTGCTGGGATAACAGAAGACTCTTGTAAAGGGCTCCATTCAAATCTACCAGATGGGATGGGGGGAGGGGGGAGAGGCAGGAGCACAGTAATCATTCATACAGAGCAGCAAAAAAGGTAGAAATGACCCGCACTGGAAGGCTGGTACGTGCTGGAAATAACTGAGGGCCCGATATTCAGCGGTGATGGCTAGCTGTTCTAAAGCGCCTAGTTGTCACCACTAAACAAAAGACCCAGATATTCAATGTCGGGGGCCGTATCCTGCCACCAGCATTGAATACCCAGATCACTGGAAAGCAGAGAAGCTAAGTGGGCAGCAGAGATATTTAACGACTGCTTGGTTAGCTTTTTCAGTGAAAGCTAGGCCACCTTTTCAGATGCCTAACCTTTGCCACTTTGTGATAACTGGGCAGCGGCTCAATATTGCCGCTGCCCAGTTATCTCTAGGTGCTGCCTATGCTCGACCCCCAAACACCCCCCTACTAGCTGGCTAGCATCGGGGCATGAAGCAACAGCACCTGCGCATATTCAGCTGCAGCAACCGCGTGACACTGAATTTTCTGGTCAGCGCAATTAATGTGGTTAGCAGGTCTTTTAACGGCATTATTCGCTTTGAATATCCCCCCACACCCCCTTTTGAGTTTTTAATATTTTAAATTGTCACCTGGAAGGAGAAAAAAAAATTTCATTCCTGTGAAGGAAGTTCACAAGTTCGTTTTCTTCCAGTTTTCTGGAGGCTGGATCCATCTCGGTAGATAAAAAAAAGAGTAGAAAGTCTCAAAGCAAAAAGCCCTTATGTTGAACACAAATTTGTCTCATTTCTTGCGGAAAATGTAGAAGTTGTTCACTCAGTCTCAAGCTCAAAGGCTAATTATCTTTCTTCATTTTGCCTTGCAGAGCTACAAAGGGCCCCAAAGGGTTTTGACTGTTTCTTTTTTTTTTTTTCATTTACCTTGGTATTTAGTTAGCGGATGTGTCTATATGTTTATTTGCCAGCTTGTTGGCATTTGATTGCAGAAGGGGTAGAGTCCTCTGCTAGTGTGGGAACAGCATCTGTGCCTTGTTTATTTTTATTTTTTTCATTTTCCACTGTAATGTTCTTGTTTCTACATCAATTTGTGGCAAGTAGAGCCCACATTTCCCTTTGGCTGTCTTTTCCCAAGGCAGATGCCTGAACTGAATTTGAAAGTTACATTTAATACATCCATTTCTTGGTTTTGTTTATGTTATTGTTAAATTGAAATGGTTAAAATTTGACTAAGATTAATATAGTGAGGCATGGGATAAAGCAGTGGTATGTAAGAATGGCTGGAGACTTTATATATAGTAGTTCATAAGTATGGAGTGTGGCTGAATGCAGCTTTGTTGGGGTTCCTGTCTTGTTATAAAGCAGAAATTCTAGAATTAAAATGGTAGCACTACTAAAAATTGCTTTACAGTATATAACGTTCAATGTTCTATGTAAACCACTTTGACCACTGCGAAAAGCGATATATAAATCCAGCCAAATAAAATAAATAAAATGTAGAAAGCCTTCAGATTTCTATTAAATTAAAAAAGACATTTTTCAGGTTATACAGACTGAATTCTGATGTATATTATCAAGAGATCCAACAAGGGAGAAAGCACCATTACGGCTCAAGCTCCATGGATGAATGGAATCTACTCCTCTGCTGGTGTGCACAGAATAATAGCTCAGGAATCCTCATTAACAGTTTGATTTTTTAACAGAACACCTCTATGAGATGTCTGCAAAGCCATCTCTTTTAAGTCTATTTTATCAAAGCCATCTAAATATCAATACCAAACACTTTTATCAGGAAAACCCTACCATGATCCAAACTAACACAAAAATTTTGTAGGGTCCCAAATTACTTAAGATTTTTTCTTTTTTGCAAACTAGAACTGTCCTCAGTGTCCTTGAAGTATCATAAGTGTGGTTCATTGATATAGACATTTCTGGAGTGCAATTGACAGCAGAAGAAATTAAAGTTTTAGAAATAGGATTACCTTTTATTCCTTCACTGTGGTTTTATCAATTTAAATGCAAGTCGGCTTTAGCATGATTTTTTTTGGGAGTTACTGTTAAAAAATGTTTTTCTCAGAGACTACTCAGGTATCAGATGCAAGAGTGCATCCTCTCTTTGTTTTAGAGAGTCTGTGCTGTCTTGGTTCGCTTCTTATCTTTTGAATTGCTCCTCCAGTGTTTGCTCACTTGGTTCCTCCTCTACCGCCATCCCTCTCTTAGTTGATGTACTTCAAGGGTCTGGTCTTGGACCCCTCCTTTTCTCTCTCTATTTCCAGTCCCTTGGTGCTCTTATGTCTTCCCATGGCTTTCAGTATCATGTTTATGCAGATGATTCTCAAATCAATATCTCTTCACTTGATATTTCTCCTACGCTCCAAACTTGTATCTCTAATTGTGTGTCTGATGTTGCTGCCTGGATGTCTCTACGCCATCTAAATTAAACATGGATAAAACCAAATTTTTTCTTCTTCCTAAGCCCTCTTCCCTCTCTCCTCCATTCTCCATCACTGTAGATAATAGTTTTCTTTTATCAGTCTCCTCTGCTTGTAACCTTGGCATCATTTTTGACTCTTGCTTTCCTTCTTCTCACACATTCAACAAACTGCTAAAACCTGTCATTTCTTTTTGTATAACATTAGCAAAATTTGTTCCTTCTTCTCAGATAAGACCACTAAAACCTTTATTCACCCCTTAGTCACTTCCTGTCTTGATTACTGCAGTCTTCTCCTTAATGGTCTCCATCAGTGTCATCTCTTTCCTCTTCAATCTGCCAAGAAATCTGCTGCACAACTTATCTTCCGCCAGTCACCTTAAACTCATGTAACCCCTCTTTTCAAATCACTTCACTGGCTCCCCTTTCGTTTCTGCATCCAATTCAAATTACTTCTCCTAACCTATAAATCCTCTACAAAAGGTGAAAAAGAAAAAACGGCCAAAATGGATGACGGAAGAAACTCTGAAAATTGCCCAGAAGCACAGAGAAGCTAAAGCAAGATGAGAAAGAAAGACAATCACAGACCTCAACAGAAATTTCCAACGTGCAGCAAGATGGGACAAGGAAAAGTACTACAACGACTCATGCAAGGAAATAGAAGCAGAAACTATTAGAGGAAGAACAAGATCGGCTTTTCTAAAGCTACGAGAGTTAAAGAAAACGTTCCAGCCTCGAATTGGAATGTTACAAGATGCTCAAAGTTCTATGTTGAATGATGCTGAGAAGATCAAGAAAAGGTGGAAGGAATATACAGAGTTTTTATATGATAAAGATCAAGTGGACCAACAGCCGTTTCAACCTGTACCTTATGATCGGGAACCATTGTTGAGGAAAGAAGAAGTTGAAGCAGCATTGAAAGCCTTATCAAAGAACAAAGCACCAGGCATTGATAGCATTCTCATAGAAGTATTACAGCAATCTGATGCAGCTGTTACCGTACTCACAAGGCTCTGCCAAGAAATATGGAAGACAACATCATGGCCGACTGACTGGAAAAGATCTGTGTTTATACCAATACTAAAGAAAGGTGATCCAAATGACTGTGGAAATTATCGCACAATCGCTCTGATCCCACATGCCAGCAAGATTCTACTGAAGATTATTCAAAAGAGACTACAACCATACCTGGAACAAGAACTACCTGAAGTGCAAGCAGGGTTCAGGAAAGGGCGAGGAATGAGAGAGATCATTGTAGATGTGAGATGGATCATTGAAAAGACTAAAGAATACCAAAAGGATATCTATTTGTGCTATATTGACTATAGCAAGGCTTTTGACTGTGTAAACCATGAGAAACTCTGGGCCACATTAAGAAGCATGGGTATACCAGAACACCTGATCGTACTCTTACACAATCTGTACATTGATCAAGAAGCAACAGTTCGAACAGAACAAGGAGAAACAATGGTTTAAAATAAGCAAAGGTGTAAGACAAGGCTGCATACTTTCCCCCTACCTGTTTAATTTATGTGCAGAACAAATCATCAGAGAAGCAGGACTGTATGAAGAAAACAGAGGTGTGAAGATTGGTGGAAGATTCATCAACAACCTTCGCTATGCTGATGATACCACATTACTGGCTGAAAGTGAAGATGATCTGAAACATTTGCTTCTCACAATCAAAGAACATAGTCTCAAAATGGGCCTGCACCTTAATGTAAAGAAGACAAAGATCATGATAACTGGCATAATCAACAGGTTCATCGTTGAAGGACAAGAAATTGAAATCGTGAACAACTTTAACCTACTTGGATCAACTATCAATAAAGAAGCAACAAACAGTCAAGAAATCAGACGACACATTGCTCTTGGCAGAATGGCTATGAAAGACCTAGATAAGATTCTCAAGAGCAGAGATGTCTCTCTCCATACAAAGATTCGACTTGTTCAAGCCATGGTATTTTCAATAACATCATATGGATGTGAATGCTGGACAGTGAAAAAGATAGACAGGAAGAAAATTGATGCCTTTGAATTATGGTGCTGGCAGCGTATACTGTGTATACCATGAACTGCCCGAAGAACAAACCAGTCAGTACTAGAGGAGATCAAACCTAAGCTTTCTTTAGAAGCTCAGATGACAAGACTTCGACTTTCATACTTTGGACACATCATGCGAAGAGAGAGATCATTAGAGAAAGACATCAAGCTTGGCAAGATAGAAGGTCAACGCAAAAGAGGAAGGCCAGCCATGAGATGAATCGATACAATAATAGCAGTTACAGGTACCAGTCTGTCAACAATGAGCCGCCTGACTGAAGACCGAACACAATTTAGGATAGCTATCCAGAGGGTCGCCATGAGTCGACTCCGACTTGATGGCACTTAACAACAACAACCTATAAATGCATTCACTCCATTGCCCCCCATTACCTTTTCTCTCTCCTCTCTCCCTACACCCCTCCTCGTGATCTCCACTCTTCCTCTGGTTTTCTTCTCTTCTAATGCTAACTCTAGATTTTGATCCTTTCACCTTGCTGTCCCTTATGCTTGGATAAAGCTTCCTCTGTTCCTATGTCAGTTTCCTCTCTCACATCTTTCAAATTACTGCTTAAGGCCTACCTCTTTTGAGGCTGCTTTTGATTCCTAATTTTTGTTCCCATGTGTTTTCTCTCCCTTTGATCTTATGCTTCCTTGCACTGTACTGTCAGTTTGTTTTCTAAATTGTAAGCTCTATGATCAGGGACTGTCTTCTTATACAGTGCTGCATACGCTCTGTAGTACTTAATAAATGATTAATAATAATAGTAAATGTGATCAAGAGTTCTCTTGATGTTACATTCCACATGGGTGCCCCAGATACTGTAGATCCATATATGATGGTATTTCAAGATTTTGTAAATAAAGAGCTGGATCACTTGAAGCCAGCCTACAGAAGATCTACCTTTCCTCCTGCATTATTGAAGGCTATCCAACATCTAAAAAAATGGATGACTATCATTATTAAATCAGCTGATAAAGGTGATGCCATGGTGGTTTACACAAACGGCAATACACACAAGAAGTAGAGATTCAAGAATGGCAATTATACCCACCACTCCAGTATGTTCCCGCTCCAGACCTCAAAGAGAACATCAATCGGTTTGTGACAAGCACAAAAGAGAGTAAAATCATTACTACACAGATGCAGAGATTTTTGACAGTATTATATCCTGTAGCACTGATGATATATGTACTGCCTAAAAGACATAAAGAATACAGGAGTAGCCAAGTGGTTAGAGCTGTGACCAAGAGACCAAGGTTTGGTTCCTACTGGCACTCCTTGTGACCTTAAATAAGTCACTTTACCCTCCGTTGACTCAGAAGAAAGGCCTGCTCACACTTTGCTAAGAAAATCCAGGAGTCAGCATTGACTCAGTGGCGCACACTTAAAATACACAAAGATCTACATAATTCCCTAGGCTGTCTATTATTTCAGCTAAAGGTTCATTATTAGAAGGCTCATCTACTTTCCTGAATACATTTCTATGGCCTTTTGTGAGGACAACTGAGACATATATAAGGAATTCATCACAGGTTATTCATTTGTTGGAGAACTGGACAATGGAGGTATCAGCCTAAGTATGGGTTCTGGGAAATGCTACATCACACAAAGGTTACATTAGTGCTGCTGAATAGCCCACTGAGCAGCATTTAGGAAGTTTACAGGTCTGCAAACTGCCTAAATAGCTTGAAAATACCCCCCCCCCCATGTGTTATATTATCAAAGCAACATAGGAGCCCGTGCACCTTTAGAAAGTAGGCTCCCTAATTCATTCCCAACACTGCAGAAATGTCACCTCACAAATTTATATTTGCTCTTTGGAAGGTGTAAATTTGGGCACGTTCTCTAAGGGGGTAATTTTATAAACCAAATCTGCTCTTAAAATGATAAATTTAATCATGCAAATGAACTCTTGTAAAATTAGGTCATGCCTGAAAATAGACATGGTGCAAGTCAGCCCATACTTACAGAGTAGGTATACTCAGAGGAGGAGTTTGCAGAGAATGTGGACGGAGTTGTGATTGATGTGGGTATTTTATCAAATATGCATGTATGCATGTATGTATTGTGATAAGGAAGCTTATCATAGCTCAGGAAGGAGCTATAGAAAAGGTGAAGTGACTCTGAACAAGCAACCTGACAGTTCTGGTAGAAATAAGAAAACAGAATTTTTCCATAAAAGACTACCAGTCCCAGAATGCACCAGGTTTCCAACAGCCATTAGAGGAGCTGAAGTGGGGAAACGTGTGTTCAATAAGGAGGGCTATGAGGTAATCCCCAAGCACTCATCTCAAAGGGCAGGGCCTGATTCAGCACAGCTGCGCTGTGCTAGGGTGGAGCACTCATCTAAGCAGAATAAAGGTAGAGTTTATTCTACAGAGAATTATCCTCAGTTTCATCTGGAAGATCCTGAGCTTGGATATCCTCATCTTGGACAGCTTCATCATATGGAGGATCATCAGAAGCAGAAGCCAAACCGGACGGACAAAGAGGGCAAGAAACCCTTTGGAAGAAAGAAGAGAAAAGCCTTTGGGAGGTCTAAAGGAGTCCAGAGCAGTACGTATACTGGAAGGCATTCCAAGGGCCAGCATACACCATTGGACTGGGGAAAGCCAGAGGAATGGTGCTGCAGAGCTAGGAATCTCCAGACGGTACCTGTGAGGGAGACGGCTGCACGTGGAAGGGACCCTAAGACCCGTGCCAGAAGGTATGTGAAGAGAGACCCAGTGTCCAGGGATCTGGATTGGAAGGCTGGACATAAGAACTGGACTACATACTGGCCAGGCTATTTAGAGAGGAACTCTAACAGCAATGGAAGCTCAGGTATGAACACTGATCTATGCCCTAGCTATACCCTTGAAAGACAGCAGGGAAACAAGTATTCTCCTGAGAGTGCTCCATTGAGGAATTCCTCTGTGCCAATCCATGATATTGAACCCATGATTGTTGAATAAGGGGGAGGGGTTGCAAATGCAGGCTGTGAATACATGGATTGCTCTCTGTATAAACTCCTTTGGTAATTTACTGTTACAAAGTACAACAACCATCACAAAGAAATACAAACTTGTTCTTTAATCTACTCAGAAAAGCTCCTGAATAGG
The DNA here is from genome assembly GCA_033557465.1 of Ichthyophis bannanicus. NCBI lineage: Eukaryota > Metazoa > Chordata > Amphibia > Gymnophiona > Ichthyophiidae > Ichthyophis > Ichthyophis bannanicus. The sequence goes on from CM066032.1 coordinate 632,404,164, forward strand.
ATTTTGAGCCACGCAGTAGAAAGCAAGCCAGCTAAGGGGTTTCAGCTGGATAACTGCTAGCAATTGAGCCTAACCTAATTGCTTGTGAGCTCTGAGGAAATCACTTCTGAGTCTATGTGTGAAGATATAAGAAGTTAACCTGAAAAGAACAGTTTTTCCCCTCTTTGTGGGTTTTGTTTGTTGTTTTATGCACTGCTAAGAAAATATTAGCTAAAGTCTACAGAAAAGACCATTCTGTTACCATCCTGGTCTTTATTCTTTTGCTTTGATTGCCTGACAAGTTCAGCTGTTGTTTCCTGATTTTGTTTTTCTAAGTTTAACACTGAAAGCAAGTATCCTGTTTTATGTGCTACCAAGCATATCTGTGTTGGGAGAAATAACCCCATAAATAAATATCTTATTGGCTTTACACTCAAGCACAACTAATTATTGTGAGCGGCTGTGTCTGGTGTGAATGGACTGCATTTCCCACAATCCCTTGCAAATCATATTGATATATGCCTTTGCCAAGACTGTGAACATTCTCACCCAGGCACCCGTCTGACAGTATGTATGTAAACAACATGCTAACATTTATGCCTGATGTCTGTGTTTTCATTCTAGGCAACCAAAAACAATAAGTTATTTAAGTGCCATCAAGTCAATACTGACTCTCAGTGACCCAGCAGCCTCTGGGTTTGCATGGCAAGGTATGACTGGAAATAGATTTCCAGGTAATGGAAGGTAAAGTGACTTACTCAAGGTATGCCAGTGGGAACTGAGCCCAGATCTCCTGGGTGCTAGGCTGTTGCTCTAACCACTAGGCTACGCCTCTACACAAAAACAGCAAATCATGTTAAAAATATAAATATAAATATAAATGATGCACCAAATGTACTTATCTTGCTATGATAACAAGAAACAGTGGATTCTGTGAAATACAACCATAAAGTCCAATGCTATCAGCATTTTGCACCATTCCCACTGCGTCATGGATAATTGACAAGGTTTTTAATGTCCCAATTTCCATACCACTCAATGCCCTTTAGCAAAAGGGTCTCAAAGTTTATGTGCTTAATGTGTGTTTCAGCATGTGTCAACCGAATCCACGAGCCTGTGGTAATTATTGCCACAGAGATGGGAGAATTACCAAACACATGTTAACCATGCATCAAGCATTAATGTGGGGTTGGGCGGGGTTGAGGTGTACAGTGGGTCTTCACTGCACATTGAGGCTAGTGCCAGCATCAATAAAACATAGCAATTGCCAATACTGCAATTATTGTGGGTGCCCCTACCACCACCTCAGTAGATGGCGTTAAGTGCATCCATTGCCAAAGGCTGAAACACGTATTAAGGGACTTGCCTACATGGTAACTGTTGGGCACCTGCTGGTCATACCCCTGACAGTTACCACGGTGTAGTGACAGCTAATGTGCATTGATTTTGACTCAAAATACACTTTAGTGAAATGGTCCCTATGTATCAAATTGTCAAAAATGAGCAGTTGTGATCTAACTGCCTGCTGAAATGAGAGCGCTCAGTGTCCCAGAAATTTTGGAGATTTTTCCACTTCTACCAATTCTCCTTCCTGGGGAGCACATAAGCATAGATCACATGAAAGTAAATGCTATATTTTCCTAAGGCCTACTTTTAAGTATGCCCGAGAAAATTTTTATAAGCACCTACTTGAGTATATAAAATGTTGTTTTACACACCCAAGCCATTTATAAAAGAGAGAGCCTATGTAGCTTATTCAGATCTATTTTGCTTAATAATTATGATATCAAGATTTCTGTGTCTGTGCTTGAAAGCTTGTCTTGATTAATCTTCCCTTCAACCTGAGGCAGGGCCAATGAGATTGGCCCAAAACGTGTCACGTTGTTGTCAATGGGCAGTGTTTCAGAACAAGGATCCTTAGCAGACATCAAAATAGTGGTCCATGGGAAGCCAGGGGAGGATCCCTAAGAAGTCAAGAACTATTGCCCAATCTCATTGCTAAATGTAGATTGTAAAATACAAAAAAAAATATTGGGACTTGGGACTAAGGATACTAAACTTTTAGGGGCCAATATTCAGTGAGAGTGGCTAGGCTTTTTTAGAGCATGTAGCAACCACTGCTTTAAAGAAATCCAGATATTCAGTGTAAGAATTTCTCCAGCATCAAGTGCTGAATATCTGGGTTCAGCAGTCAACACGTTGCTATACGGTTAGCAGCAATATATTCAGTCAGTAACCAGACAGTGATAACCAATTAGGACAGCCATTCAATTGTCCTAACTTTAACTGGTTAAGCTATCTGGTTAGCAGCTGAAGATTGCCGCCAATCGGATAATGACCAGAACAACCCACGATCCGCCCACAGACTGTCTTAGTTTTAACCAGCTGTTTTTTTATGCAGTATGTGGCAATATTCACCGACACTATTGGGATCGGTGCATTTTAGCAGGTCTGCTGACTGGCTAAAGTGCTTTGGATATGCCCCCTTTAGATTTTATGCTAGCGGTTGCATTGAAACTTATTGTTGCTAACTGAAGGATTGCCAATCAATGATGGAATTGACTATGTTTATATTGAAAAGCAGTAATATTAAAAAATGCTGGTAGTTCTAAACTTAGTTGGAATAAGTTGGATGATTATGTAACTACAAGGTAGACCATCCAGAGGAGGGGTGAGTTACAGTCTCTTCTTGTTTGCAGATATTATTTACATCATTTTCTTTTTATGTTATTGTATTTAACAAAAGGCAATAGAAATTAGAGAACTTATTTAAAAAATAATTAGACCAAGGAGAGGGTTAAATAGAGCCCCAAGGTACTCCATGTCCTGGGAAGGAAACAGGCTGATCTTCATATAATTGATCACCAAGCCCAGCCTTTCCAGTCAGTCAACCACCAGGGCTGTGTTTTTTAGTCCAACTGGATCAGCCAGTCATCCGGGCACAGATGAACCCAGTTTCCCTGCTTGCACCAACATAACCTTTGAAAAACTATGAGGAGCATGGCTAAGCCAAAAGTCAGTGCCTGGAACTGGAAATCACAGCCCAGGACACAATAGCGAAAAAACCACTGATGCTGCTCCCACATGGGAATGTGAAAAATGCCTTGGTAAGATCTAGGGACATAAGGAACTCCCCTTGCCTGATAGTCTTCATATGGAAATGAGAGATTTGGAGTTTGGCCCCAGCCACCAGTTCCAGGAAAGGCCAGAGGAAACTTCCAATCTTGGGCACCACAACATAGAAGGAATAACCTTTGTGGCCTTGCTCATAGATAGCATGGGTTGAATAGCCTATAATTACAGGAGGCACCAAAGAGTGCCCTCGAACATATCCGCTTGAGCAGGGAGCTGCAGAGATACTGCACAAGGGCTTGAACCAGAGGCCTCAGGGTTAGAGATAACATGATTCTAGCCTTGATTGAGAAACAGTCAAACTCACATCCCAAATGACTATAACTCAGAAGGGAATGCCAAAAACCACTGAGGGGGATTACTGGCTCCAACAGAGCCATGGTGGTGACATAAGGATGCTGAAAGGATTGCCACTAATCCTAAAAGGACTCCCTTTTCTTGGGCTGATATCCAAACTCTTAGCAGTCCGAAGGCATCTCTAGGCTCCATGCATGACCCTATAAGGAGGCACTACTGGCCCCTCTAGGCCTATCTTCCAGGAGTCTTCATGGAGGAGCCTCCACAAAGACTTCACTATTCCACAGACCCACCTCAAAGAGTAACTGGCCCTGAAAGGGGAGTTTGCTCAGCCAAAGCTTGAAGGCAACATCTGCCGATCAAGCACAGAACCAAACCTATCATCTGACTATCACCATTGTTTCTATGGACTTGTAAGAGATTCTTTGTAAGGGACTTGTGAAGTCTTAGATGACATCAGTCACCCAGAGAGCCCTCTGAGCATCTCTCAGCCTCCAAGTTGTCTGGCAGTTGGATCCATCATAAGAAGGCTGGACACCAAACCTGCATAGAATGCTGCCTGAGAGTCTATGGTGGTGGCTACAAAGATATTCCTAAGGAGGGCCCCAACTCCCAAACCTGAGACTTTGAGAGTAAGATTTCCCTCCACAGGGATGGCCATGCACTTTGTCACAATCATGGCCAGGGATCCCACCCTAGGGAGCTCAATAGTCTGAACCAGCTCACCCTGGGACCAAGGGAACAGATATGGCATGACCCCCAGCACCCTAGAACTCAGCTCAGAGGTATTCTCCCTGATAACCTGCATGCTGAATGCATAGTATCAGTTAGAGCAATGAAGGCAGCAGGAAGCCAGATACCTTCCTGGAAAGAGGTCCTGTTCATGAGCCTTGCCTGAGGACAGGCTCTACTATTTGCAGAATCACAATAGCATCCTGAAAGGGCCTAAAAAGAACCCTTCTGCAAAAAAAGGTAGATCAAGGTTATCCTAGCTTTTCACCAGGGAAAATAACCCATCTTCCTCAGACTTACCTTCTGGATAAAAGGTTTCTATACAACATCTCAAACAACCCCTATAGGGGATAAGGCTGGAATAATGAAGAAATAGATGAACAAAAGGAAGAAGTGGAGGCCTTGAACCTCTTATTGCCCATGATAGAGGCACTTGAGGGCCCCACGTGCTCCAGGGGGGAGGTGAGCTGTCTCGGACCCGTATAAAGGGGTGGACAAGAGCTACAAGAGACATAAGCACTAGCAAGTTAGATGCAAGGCATTGATAAGGCAAGAAAAAAGAGAATTTGAGAAGAAGCTTGCTGTGGAAGCAAAAACACATAATAAAGACTTTTTCAAGTATATTCATAGCAAAAAACCTGTGAGAGAGTCAGTTGGACCAAGGGATGATAGAGGGTTAAAAGGGGCATTAAGAGAGGACAAGGCCATAGCGGAGAGACTGAATGAATTCTTTGCTTCGGTCTTAACTGAGGAAGATGTAAGAATGTTACCCATTACTGAAATGGAATTTAAAGGTGATGCCGCAGAAGAATTGAAAGAAATATCGATACACCGGGAAGATGTATTACAACTATTTGATAAACTAAAAAGTAGAAAAACACTATTTCAAACCTACTATTAGTAATCTGCAAACTATCATTAAAATCATCTGTAATACCTGAAGATTGGAGGATGGCCAGTGTAACGCCAATTTTTAAAACGGGTTCTATGGATGATCCGGGAAACTATAGACCGGTGAGCCTGACATCATTACCTGTAAAAATGGTAGAAAGCATTATAAAGAATGAAATTATTGAACATGCCAATAATCATGGCTTAATGGGAGACAGCCAACATGGCTTTAGCCAAGGAAGGTCTTGTCTTAATAATCTGTTATGTTTGATTGAAGGTATGAATAAACAGGTAGACAAAGGTGATTTGGTTGATATAGTGTGTCTGGATTTTCAGAAAGCCTTTGACAAGGTCCTGCATGAGAGACTCTTGGTGAAATTAAAAAATCATGGGATAGGAGGCAGTGTACTTTTGTAGATTAAGAACTGGTTAAAAGATAGAAAGCAGAGGAAAGAGCTAAATGGCCAATTTTCCCAGTGGAGAAAGGTAAATAGTGGAGTACCCCAGGGATCTTTGCTGGGTTCGCTGCTTTTTAACATATTTGTAAATGACCTGGAAATGGGAATATCGAGTGAGGTAATCAAATTTGCAGATGACACAAATTTATTCAAAGTTGTTAAAACCCATAAGGATTGTGAAAAATTGCAAGAGGACCTTCATAAATTGGAAGACTGAGTATCCAAATGGTAGATTAAATTTAATGTGGACACGTGCAAAGTTATGCACCTAGGAAAGAACAACCCAAACTATGGAAACACGATGCAAGGTTTCACATTAGGAACCACCACTCAGGAAAAAGATTTAAGCGTCATTGTGGATAACATGCTGAACCCCTCCACCCAGTGTGCAGCGGTGGCCAAGAAAGCAAATAGAATGCTAAGAATCATAAGAAAAGGAATGGATAATAAAACAAAGGATATTATAATGCCTCTGTATCGTTCCATGGTGCGACCGCACCTTGAATATTGTGTGCAATTCTGGTCACCGTATCTTAAAAAGGATATAGTGTTATTAGAAAAGGTCCAGAGAAGAGCCACCAAAATGGTAAAGGGGATGGAAGGATACCCCTATGAAGAATGGCTAAAAAAGATTAGGGCTCTTCAAACTGCAAAAGAGACGGCTGAGGGGAGATATGATAGAGGTCTATAAATTAGTGAATGGAGTGGAACGGGTAAATGTAGATCAATTGTTTACACCATCAAAATATAGAGAGACTAGGGGACATGCAATGAAGCTACAGTGTAACCTATTTAAGAATAATAAGAGAAAATATTTTTGCACTCAACGCGTAAACTCTGGAATTTGTTACTGGAGGATATAGTAAAAGCTGTTAGTGTCGCTGGGTTTAAAAAAAGGTTTGGACAAGTTCCTGGAGGAAAGGTCCATAAACCATTATTAAAGGGGACCTGGGAAATCACTGCTTGTTCCAATTCAAACACTGTGGAACCTGTGTCTTTTGGGGAAACTGCTAGTTACTTGTGACCTAGATTGGCCACTGTTGGAAACAGGGCACTGGGTTTTATGGACCTTGGCCTGATCCAATATGGCATATCTTATGACTGAAAAGAGCCCATGAGCAGTTTCAGGAGCCTCTACTCAAGCTATTGAAAAAGAGGCTCAGAGGCTCTGGAAAACCTACAGGGGCTAATGCACTTGATGCTATAGCCACCTCATTATGTTCCTCCACCATAGGGACCAAGAAGCCATCTGAAATGGCAAAAGTACCTACCTGTGGGGAAAAAACACAAGAAGAGAGCAGCAGGGCCATAGAAATGGCATTTGGCTCTGGGCCTCACATGAGGAGGTCCCAATAAGCCACAAAACAAATTCTCCAGTCATTAGTTCAAAGTTCTTTCTGGCTCCTTACTCTTGCATTCCCCACATAATATCATTCGGTCCATCCATCCATGCTAATCGTTTACATCTTCTCTCTGTTACACAGGCAAGGTTAACATCTACACGCTCCTCTGATTTTTAATTCATTGCGCCTGCCTCCTGGAACTCCCTCCTCATCGCCCTCAGACTAGAGATACCCTACTCAAAATTCAAGTCAGTACTAAAGATTCATTTGTTCCATACTGCATTTCATCTAGCATAATCAGCCCATGAATATCCTGTCCTCCTCTTGTCCCTTGTTTCCCTAAACTTCCTCTCCTCCCTCCTTTTTTGCTTTCATTCTCCTCAGTATGTGTGATTCTTTTAGAGCAGTGGTTCTCAACCTGTGGGTCGCGACCCCCATGGGGATCGTCACAGGATTTAGCAAGGGTCGCCTCAAACCAGTTAAAAAAAAATTAAAAATTGCACAAGTTGCTGCTGCTGCCAAGTCCGCTTCTCGGCAATGGGAAACTCACTGCCTCCCTTCTTCTGCAGCCACGGCTCCTTGTCTCTTAGGGAACTGCGGCTCTGCCTGTGAAAACGTTGCAGAGCCTTCCCATCTCTCAACGGGCTCCATGCAGCATTGTCCCGCCTCCAAAGGAAGTGGTAAACAACTTCCTTTGGAGGTGGGACAATGCTGCATGGAACCCTTCGAGAGACAGAAAGGCTTTGCAACGGCTTCACAGGCACAGCCGTGGTTCCCTAAGAGACAGGGAACTGCGGCTGCAGAAGAACAGAACAGTAGCAGGCAGACATAGGGAGAGGGGAGGAGGGGGCAGGGAACCTGCAATGGGGCTGACATGGGAGAGGGAGGGCTGACATGGAGGGAGGGGGGCTGACATGGAGGGAGGGAGGGAGGGGGGCTGACATGGATGGATGGATGGATGGAGGGAGGGAGGACTGACATGGACAAAGGGGAGAGACAGGGCGACATACTGGACAGACAGGGGATAAATGCTGGACAGACGGGAGAGACAGTGATGGTTAGGATTATAATGGGCTGATGGGGGGGGCTAGCACTGGTAATGGGCAGATCGGGTAGGGGGCTAGAACTGGTAATGGGTTGATTAGGGAAGGTTAGGACTGGGAATGGACTGATCAATGGGGGGGGGGGTTGGGACTGGTAATGGGCTAATAGGGGGGTAGGACTGGTAATGGACTGATGGGGGCTAGCTTTGGAAATGAGCTGATTGGGGAGGTTAGAACTGGAAATGGGCTGATTAGAGGAGGCTAGGACTGCTAATGTACTGATGGGGGGTAGGACTAGTAACGGGCTGATTAGGGGAGTCTAGCACTGGTAATGGGGTTGAGGGGGGACTAGCACTGGAAGTGAGCTGATTGGGGGGGGGCTTCAACTGGAAATGGACTGATGGTGGGGAGGGGAGGATAGAGCTGCTGGCCTTGGAAGAAAACTGGGGGCTAGGGCTACAAATGGGCTGATGTGAGGGGATGGGAGAATGGGACTGGAAGGGAGTGGATGCTGAGAGGAGCTGCCATAGTATTTGGACTAGAAGGGGACTGGAAATAGGCTGATGGAAAGAAGTAAAGAAAACAAAAGAAGAGATAAGAAATGGCAGATGGACCACAGACCACAGAAAGAGAGCTAAGACAGGAAAGTAGAAGCCTCAGATTGGGACCAGCATGATCAGAGAATAAATTGGTCAGACAACAAAGGTAGAAAAAATAATTTTACTTCATGTTAGTGATTTGACTACAAAATCATCATAATTTTGAAATCAAATATTGTTACTTGTTATTGTTATTAATTATTGTGGTTTAAATAAGTAAATTTTATAAATAAAAACATATTACAAAGGCCTATAATATATTAATAATTCAACAAATGATTACAGCGACAATGCGTTAACGGTAAAGGAAGAGAGACACATTTGATTTTATCATTGGGAGTCATCACAAATTGACCAATGGTAAAAGGGGTCACGGTACAAAAAAGGTTGAGAACCACTGTTTTTGAGTGTCCTATTTTTAAATGGAGTTCTGTTCTACCTTTTAATTTCTGATTTTAAGTTTTAATTGTGCACCATGCTGCTGCTTTTTTGTGAAGGGCGGTCAAGAAGATCTTAATAAACATAAACATTACCACCACAATCAGGGCCACAGGCTGCATTGAGCTGCATGGCCGAATACTGCAGTGGCAAAGAGAAAAAACATAGAGTATCATGAAAAAAACCCTCTAAAAATAAGCAAGGCCGCCATGAAAAGTGAGACCCAAAAATGGAATCCTAGTGCCTATTGGGCTGACTAGGGAAACCCAAGCAGGGAAGCCCCAGACACCCACGCAGGCCTGAAAAGAAAGAGAGCTCATTTTTTTCCAACTTAGAACTGCTTTATTAATGTAGCAAGAGAGCCAAACACATCTCACTTACTGTACTGGGAGAAAAAACACAGCAGAAAAAAAAAAGGTAAAAGAAAAAAGCATGCAGATAGAGAGAAGGTGGGTCTTGGCCTGACTTAACCATCTCCACTCAGAGGCTCCCCCTGTTCACTCTCTGACGCACCAGATGCTAGGGGCCTGTGGGCAGCAGCGCTGTACACAGGGCAAGCTGTTGACTCAAGGAGACAGGGGCATATGCAAGCTCTAAGCAAAACTGGGCCTTCAGGTCTCCATTACTCAGTCCAGAGCACCATGGTGTAGGTCAGTGGAGACAAGTCTAGCTGTACAATTCAAACACTTTGCTACCTTGGTTTCCTTCGGTGCTGCACCAGTAGATATACCAAGCAATGAGAACACTGAAAGTTGCTCAGGTCCGCCTACACCTGCTGGCAGGGGAGCATAAATTACTTGTCTGGACTGGTCTAGCAGGACGATGAGGAAATATCTTATAAAAAAGCAAATTAAGAACATTTAGAACAACAATATTATCAAGTACAACTAAAACATTTTCAGCAAATATTTGGAGAAAGTCTTTTGAGGAGAAAGATTGACATAGAGACAGATGGCATTCTTCCAGTAAGGCTTAAGCCTGTGTCACCTTTTGGGAACCTATGTGATGCGAGAACAAAATCAATATGTAAAGATCCTCTGTGCTTATGATACTGCAGAACAGCCAAGCTGCCTTTGTATGTGCAGAGAAGTAGATGCCCAAACCTTCTCAGCTCTGAAAATGAGTTTGAAAACCTTGGAAGATACAACATTGTTCCAAGCCACTATTTGTTACTATTTGTCACTATTTGTTACTTTTTCTCATTCTCGTTGAGACTATGCAGCTCACTAGCACATAAAACAAGATCACTGATTCACTAGCCAGCACAAGTGAGCACTGATTAAGCCAGTCAGAGAGACCGTTTTCCAGATGCAGATATTTGCATGCAGAATGCTAATAATGAAGCCCAAGTCACGTTGTAGGTAATTTTATAACTGGACACCTAGTTTAAGAAAGGCAAAATATAACTATTTTAAATCAATTTTATAAAGAAAAGTAGGCACCTGCTTTTTCTTTATAAACTATTAGGGTCAGGGCCGGATTTACCTTGAGTGAGGCCCTACGCCAACAAAAATTGTGGGCCCCCAGCAGGGGCGGCCCAAGGGGGGTGCGGACCTCATTTGCATAAGGGGCCTCATTTGCATAAATATTTGCATAATGTTACCATATACTAACTTTTAGTAAACGTGCCTCTTAATGAGTGTATGGATAAAGAAAGACTAAAAGATTTCTACATTACTATAATCCAGTGCCAACTGCCAGACACATTAGGAACTACTACAAACACTGCCCATAGTAAACCCGCCGTATACTAACAGCACTACCAGGACTCACAAAGCACCATACTCTACCAATCAAAAGGCAACACTGCAAATATTAAACCAATACATTTCAGAGAACAACAATACATGACCTACTGGGGAAAGAGAACAAGTGGCAATGTCAAATAGGAATTATATAAACAGAACACCTCAGCTCAGTTACACATGCAGAACATAGACCATCACCAAACAAGTAATCACAATTTAGAAATAGGAAGACAATAATTAAACTGGGAATCCCAAAAGCCAAACTTGGAATGTACAACACTGTAGAAATAAAACAATACATTAATTTGCTCTTGTACTAAACAAAGCACAGATGTTAATGATGCACATTTACCAGAGCTGACATATTCCAATTAATAAATTCAAAATAAAGAGATATTTTTCTACCTTTTGTGCATTTTTTTCAGCTGCAATTGCTCCAGCCACTTTCTTCTGGTTTCTTCCGTGTCTTCTGCTAACTCTCCATCGTCTGCTGTCCATTTGTCCTTTCTTCTCTCTTCTAGATTTTTTTCCATTCTCTCTCTACATCTGCTTTAACATACTAATCTTTCTCCTTTTGCTCTTTCCTCATTCCTATTTCATCCACTCAAATATTACCCCTCCATCCTCAATCCCCACTTACTCTCCCAATACCCGGCCAATTGTAGATTTTTTATCCCTCCCACACAAAATATTTTTCCCTTCTCCATTTTACTCTTCCAGCCCCATCCCATTCTAATCCTCCCCCAACATCAGCTCCCTTCTAGTTCCAGCCTCACCCAGCATCCATTCCCTTCTAGTACCTGCATCAGCCCATTTCCAGTCCTAGCCATCCATCAGCCCATTTCCAGTCCTAGCCCCCCCATCACCCCACTTACAGTCCTTAACCCCCCATCACCCCATTTTCAGTCCTTAACCCCCCATCACCCCATTTTCAGTTTAAGCCCCCCCTATAACCCATTACCAGTCCTAACCCCCCATCAGCCCACTTCCAGTCCTAACCCCATCAACCCATTTCCAGTCAGCCCCCCATAGCCCATTGCCAGTCCTACCCCCCCCATCAGCCCACAGCCCATTACCAGTCCTAACCCCATCATCCCACCTCCAGTTTTAACCCCCCAGCCCATTTCCAGTCCTAGCCCCCCATAGCCCATTACCAGACAACCCCCATCAGCCCACAGCCCATTACCAGTCTTAACCCCCCCCAAAGCCCATTACCAGTTCTAATCCCCCCCCAACAGCCCATTACCAGTCCTAACCCCATCAGCCCACCTCCAGTCTTAACCCCCCAGCCCATTTCCAGTCCTAGCCCCCCCATAGCCCATTACCAGACAGCCCCCATCAGCCCACAGCCCATTACCAGTCTTAACCCCCCCAAAGCCCATTGCCAGTTCTAAGTCCCCCCCCCCAACAGCCCACAGTCCATTACCAGTCCTAACCCCATCAGCCCACCTCTAGCCTTAACCCCCCCCAGCCCAGCCCATTTCCAGCCCCAGCCCCCCAATAGCCCATTACCAGCCCTACCCCCCCCAGTCCATTTCCAGCCCCAGCCCCCCCAATAGCCCATTACCAGTCCTACCCCCCCCCACATAGCCCATTACCAGACCTCCCCCCCCCATAGCCCATTACCAGACCCACCCCCCCCCCCATAGCCCAAAGCCCATTACCAGTCCTACCCCCCCCCCCATAGCCCATAGCCCATTACCAGTCCTACCCCCCCCGGCCTAAAGTAAAATTTAATTTAAAAAAAAAACCTGGTGGCTGCCGCCGCGGGGCCCCCTCTGCTGCCGCGGGGGCCCCGTCTACAAGCTGGTCGGGTCCGGTCGGGTCGGGTCGGGTCCGGTCGGGTCTCTCTCCCTCCCTCGCTGCAGGCTGCAGGCTGCGAGAGACGCATCTTCGTGTCTCTCACAGCCTGCAGCGAGGGAGGGAGGGAGAGGAGAGAGACCCGACCGGACCCGACCCGACCAGCTTGTAGACGGGGCCCCCGCGGCAGCAGAGGGGGCCCCGCGGCGGCAGCCACCAGGTTTTTTTTTTAAATTAAATTTTACTTTAGGCCGGGGGGGATAGGCCTCCTACCCCCCCCCGGCCGAAAGTAAAATTTAATTTGAAAAAGATAACCTGGGGGCTGCCGGCGCGGGGCCCCTCTGCTGCCGCGGGGGCCCCGTCTACAAGCTGGTCGGGTCCGGTCCGGTCCGGTCGGGTCCGGTCGCGACTCTCTCCCTCCCTCGCTGCAGCCTGCGAGAGACGCGAAGGGAGAGCGTTTCCTCGCGTCTGTGTTAAGCCCGCAGGGGCTGATGGGAAATCCCATCAGCCCCTGCGGGCTTAACACAGACACGAGGAGACGCTCTCTCTTCGCGTCTCTCGCAGCCGGGAGGGAGGGAGGGAGACGAGACCCGACCCGACCGGACCCGACCATCTTGTAGACGGGGCCCCCGCGGCAGCAGAGGGGGCCCCGCGGCGGCAGCCACCAGGTTTTTTTTTTAATCGAGTTGAAAAAAAAACCCCCCTGGTTCTATTTTTTGTGGGCCCCTGCCGGTTGTGGGCCCTACGCCATGGCGTACATGGCGTATACGTAAATCCGGCCCTGATTAGGGTTATGTCTACTAAACAGCAGTAAGGGAGCATGTGTGCTGTTAATGCCGGCTATCGGCACACTTGTTCCCTTAACGCAGACAAAATGTTGCTTTAAGATGCAGTAAAGGCACCAGCAACGTTAGGGATTCAGGGGGCAGAGAGTGGGAGTGACTGGAGCGGGGAGTGGGCAGTTACAGTGTGTGCTCCCGTACTACTGATTGCACAATGTTCTGAAAAGCCCTTTAATGCTGGGAACCCGATTGCCGATTAAAACCTCACAGAAAAGGTGTTTGTAGAGGGGAGAGAGACTATTTAAGCATTAAGCATCAGCAATGTAATGCACTGACAAGGGAGCCCAAGATAATAATAGTAGTGCTCCATTAGCAGCAACAGCATGGTGCTCATGTAGTAAAGGGCACAAAGCTGATGATGCAAATGGGGCACAGGGAGTGGCACGGTGGTCATGCTGTGGGGGTTCTGGTGGACATGGTGGACTAGGCAGCTGATCGAATGGCACAGAGGGGCATAAGAACTTAAGTTCAGAATATATGCCATACTGTGTCAGACCAAGATCCTTCAAGCCCACTATCTTCTGTCCAATAGTGGTCATTCAGCAGACAGAAGCCTTGTCCCGGTCGTGTGTGTCATGCGCATTGCAGCATGTGCCAAAGGCCAGCCGAAGGGAAGCATGTCAGCAACAGAAGCTATTATTCCCATAAGACAGCACTGTGGTGCAACACACACGGTTGGTTCGGAGGGCCACAGATTCAGGTCCCTGTTGGGGTTTCTGTATTGCATTTTCCTATGGACAAGGTTTAGCTGACAGCGTAAGTACAGCTGCAGCATGTGCAACCCCCAAGGAGGCAACCAGCAAGGGTGGAAACTCCCACCAGAAGCACTGACAGGCTCCACTATCCACAGCTGGTTGGAGGCTAATAGCATATGGTAACAACGTGTGGTGAGGCCAAGGCATTCTATGTTTATTCAAGGGACATTGAAGATCGGCTGCTTGGGCAAATACAAGCCTCTTTGACCATGGGTGGCCTATCAGGACCCACCTAGGTACCTATGCCCCTGACTGGTCACTATTGGACAGAAGAAAGTGGGCTTGAAGGATCTTGCTCTGACATAGTATGGCATATATTCTGAACTTATGTTCTTATGCCCCTCTACTCCACCTGGGCAGCTGCCTAGTCCGCCATGTCCACCAGCACTCCCATAGCGTGACCAAGATGCCACCCCCTGTGCCCCATTTGCACCATCAGCATGGTGCCCTTTCCTACATGAGCACCATGCTGTTGCTGCTAATGGAGCTCTACTATTATTATCTTGGCTCCCTTGTCAGTGCATTACATTGCTGATGCTTAAATAGTCTCTCTCCCCTCTACAAACACCTTTTCTGTGAGGTTTTAATCGGTGATGGGATTCCCAGCATTAAAGGACTTTTCAGACCATTGCGCAATTGGCGGTACGGGAGCACACACTGTAACCGCCCACTCCCTGCCCCAGTCACGCCCACTCTCCGCCCCTGCATCCTTAATGTTGCCAATGCCTTTATCACACCTTAAAGCAGCATTTTTTCAGCATCAATGGAACAAGCGTGCAGATAGCCTGTGTTAACGGCACCCATGCTCCCTTACTGCCATTTAGTAAATATACTTCTTATTGCAACTTGGGTTCAGATATCAATTGCTCAGGTGTAATTTAGATGGAATACTACTGGAGTTGTAGCCTTTACCTTAACCAGAATAATGACACCAGACTCATATTTAAATAAACCGATTAAACTAACCATGTCTCTCCTGATTACAAGGAGAGAGGAAAAGAAACTAAAAGGATTTGGATTTTGTTTAATGGTAAACCACTTACAGATGTTAAATAAGAGTGTGTAACACATTTTATTTTTCTTAAACCTTTGCAGTAATGAAATTTACCAACAGAGGGGAATTGCAATTCAAGAGATGTTTATTTCAAAACACTTGATATTAACAGTGAGTGATGTTATTCAAATATATTTTAATAAATGATTAAGGCATTGAAACAGTAAATTTGTCAAAACAATTAAAAATCCTTCATAGGAGTATTACAATTAGTTGTTTAAGTATGCAAAATGCATAATAATGATCAATGTTCCTTTTCACAGCAGAATTAGGATGGTACCAGTATAACAAGAACCCTCCAGGGACAACTTTAGATAAATGTGTTAACATCAAATTTTGCTAAACATTCAACCTTTTTTTGTCACAAATAAAAAACAAGCATTCTCTTTCAGGTAAGCAATAACTTTTAATCAAACCCCCTGGGATTCAAAAAAAGGTAAGTATTTCTTCTTTCAAACACTTTGCTTTAAGACCCTTGGAGCCAAACAAACCTATACACATCTAGACGTCCAGCCGCTTGTGTGGTCAGGCAAAATCAGGGCATACAGCTGTAGACCCAATTCTGTTTGGCCTGCAGGATCAGAATCAGGTCTACCAACCTGGACGTGCAGGCCATCCCTGATTCAGATCGACCAAACGCTCAGATACTTACCCGACAAACTCAGCCTGGCTCCGTAATGGTGTTCCATTGCTATAGCACCATGGTTCCATTATGGAGCCGTGCATGCTGCCCACTGCCGAGATCATCCTTTCCCCAAAGCCAGACCTCCGATCCAACCTCCCATGGCCAGGGTCCAGCTGCGGGCAATATCCTGCATACTTCTGAGGTGGAATAAGGCTCCGATGTAACCGGCATACCTCGGACATACAGGGACGAACTCAGAATTGGCCCTGTACATCCAGGGTGATGGCCCACCCATGCACCACCATCACTCTGCCTTCAACCCGCCCCCCTTCTGCCCCTGTCTAAGTCTCCCCATACAATTCTGTGGTTCATACAGGGAGCCTTGCACAGGGACGGCAAGGGGGTACGAATAGTGGAGATATATGTCCAGACAGGGTGTACATCCCTGCTGTTCCTGGCTGGGAATAGACCCCAAAGGGCTCATTCCATCCCGTATGTCCAGCCCCTCTGTATATCCGGTTTGACCGGATGTACAGAGGGGCTCATAATTCTGATCCCGGGGACACGTCTAGCCACACGGGATCAGAATTACGATCAGGCCTGTACATGCAGGCTAGGACTGCAATTCAGCACAGCCTGCATGTTCAGGCACTGCCCAACTAACTCAGTCAGGGCTTTTAAATGGAGCCGCAGCACCATGGCGTCCGGTTGCCATGGCACCTTGGCTACATTTAAAAGCCACGATGCCGGCTGCCAGACTACAAGGGTGATTTCCCCATAGCCTGACCCCTGATCTGGCCTCCTAAGGCCAGGGTCAGGCTGCGGGGAATGTCCTCTGCCCCCCCCCCCATCCGCTCACTTCCCCACACAAGTCGCTGGCCCTGGATATACAGGGTCAACATTAGAATCGGCCCTGAATGTACAGGGTTGGTGACCGCCACTGCCCACCCAGACTCTGTCCCCGAGCTGCCCCTTCCTCGTCCCCATCTAACTTCCCTACATAATCAGCAGAATAACCCCCCCCCCCCAAGTATTTCAATAAAGGCTTCTAAAAGAAAACATGAGAAAAAAATCAAATTAAGTTGAAACTGAGTGCACTCAAACAAAAAAGATAAAAAACAAAACAAAACAGTGTGTTCAGAGAGGTTACATAGTAGTCTCTGCTTCTTCCAGGTTCAAATCTTTCTTGTACAGGGACCTGTTGGTACTGCTTCTGATTCTGCTCTCACCTCCCAGGGATGTTCTGGTCTCAAAGATTCTACTCCCTCTTTCAAAACCAAATAAATTTAAACTCTAGTACTAGCCCTGTCTTCCTTCTCAGTCAATGACAAGGATTTCAAAGCAAGCCTGGGAGTTACTTTTTGCTTGAAAAGACACAAGACTTTACTTCTTTCACTGTCCCTAGCTTTTTCCACAAATAAATATATAATCAGGTATCCATAAGTACCCAGCCTCGAAATCAGTCACTCACCATACATCCAAAGAGACACACAACTCAAGCCGTCAGCTCAGAGAATTCTGTTTTCTTACCAGCTACTCCAAACAGAAGTTAATTTCACAAGCACTCTTCTTCAAAAATGTAAGGATTCTTCCCTTTCAGCAATTCATCCTGAATTGTATTACTCTCTCCTACATAACTTCTCATCCCCTGTTACAAAATGTAAACTCTTCAAAGTAAAAACTCCCAGGGGCCCTTTTACTAAAGGGAGTTAGAAGCTAGCGCAGGTTCTGGCACATTCTACAAGCCTGCATGGACATGCGTTGACAGCTAGTGCGGGGCCGTCACAGCTAGCAATGCCAGATTTTGGTACTAACTCTTCATGGCAGGAGAGCAGGTCAGAGGTTGGAGGGTGGACTTGAACGCCTTGCAGTCAGTGTTCTGGTGCTAACTGCAAGGTGGCCAATTAGCGTGGGCACACATCGCCTTCTCGGTAGATGGATGTAAGTGCACCCCTGCTTTTTTTATGCCACGTAAGGGCAGGACACATCAAATTACCTGCTGGAAGTATGCTTTTAGTGCCCTCAGCAGTTATCCTGAGAGGTGTTACACCTGGCACACTATGGTTTTGGCACTATTTGTGTCTTAGGTGCAACACCATGGAGTCATTTAGCAAAATGGATCCTTAGAGTAGAGAGTGTCCATGTTTCCTCAGAGTTTAGCAAACTTACAGCTGAAGCTCCCAGTTTAAACATATAGGACCTTATATTCAAAGGCATTTCCACAGTTTGCAGTTTGCCGCTCAGCGGGATTTTCAGCGAGTGCTACCGCTGCACACCCCATTGCTAACCAGTTAGCAGCAGGGCATTCCGGGGGTGGTCTGGGGGCAACATCCAGCCATAACCGGGCAGCAATAACATTGAGTCATTATGGCTACTCGGCAAAAGTAAGGTGAAGCAAAGGTTGGCCTCACTTGCACCGCAGAGGCTAACTGGGCAGCGGCTGAATATTGCTGCTGCCCGGTTAGCTTTTTGTAAATCCGGACAACACGGACATTCAATGTCAGGGCAAGATATAATCTTGGCATTGCATATCTGGGTTGAAAGTTCAGCAGCGGCATAGTAACAAAGTATATGATGGCAGATAAACACCAGTATGGTCCATCTAGTCTGCCCAGCCAGGCGGAAAGAGTAGGTGCACCTGCCATTCCATTCAGGTCGCCCCTCCCCAGGCCTTTGTTTAGGGGTGTACTCACAGCTCCATGTAGGTCACCCCTATTTGTTTGTATAGTTATGTTTAATCTGATTTTATCCTGTTGCTATAAAGGGATCCACTGTGTCTGTCCCATGTCATTTTGAATTCTGTCACTATATTTGCCCCCACCACTTCCATCGGGAGCGCATTCCAGTCATCCACCATCTTTTCACTGAAAAAGTATTTCCTGACATTGCCTTTCAGTTTACCACCTTGTAGCTTCATGTTATGCCCTCTAGTTTTACAGCTCCCCCGTCTTTGGAAAAGGTTTGTTTGTTCATTAATACTCTTCAAGTATTTAAAGGTCTGAATCATATCTCCCCTGTCCCTCCTCTCCTCCAGAGCATACATATTTAGCCACTCCCACAGAATAGCGGGCTCATAAATATCATACTTGAGTTAGACTCCTAGAACCTCTCTAAACCTCCCCCCACAATCCAGTTTTAAAACCAGAGCTCCAGAATGCTGGGTAGCCCCTGCCCCATTGCCGTGCATAGCCACAATTCATGACCATCTTTTCCCTTTTAGTATAATTTCCAGGAGAAGGTCAAGATGAGTTACACTCAGGTACAGTATGTATTTCCCTTTCCCGAAAGGGCTCACAATCTGTTTGCACCTGAAGCAGTGGAGGGTTAAGTGGCTTGCCCAATGCCACAAGGAGTGCCAGTGGGATTTGTATCCTGGTCTTTCTGGCTCTTGGCTGCTGCCCTAAACCACTAGACCACACCTCCACTGCATGGCACCAATCATTTGAACTCAGGGCTGGCCCAATGGTTTCTTCTGCCACCCTAGGCAGAAGCCCAGGCCATGCTATCCCTCCCCCCAAGCCATGCTACCCCTCCCCCCAAGCCATGCCACCCCCCATGTGCCGAGCCGTGCTCTCCTGTGCTGAGCTACACTACCACTGATTCTGGCAGCAGGACAGAAGAAGGGTGCAGCTCAGCTTGGTGGCAGGCCATGTACTTCAGCACACATGGCCTGCTAGTTCTGATCACTCTCCGACATAATTTTGGGGGTTCAGAAGTGGCAGACCGTGTGTGCCAAAATACATAGTCTGCCACCAAGCCTAGCTGTCCCCACTCTGCCACTGGAATCTGTGGCAGCGTGGGGGGGGGGGAGTGGGCAGGAGGGGGCAGCACAGTGTGGCTCAGCATAATGAGGGAAGTGTGGCACAGCTTGGCGCGCAGGAGGGAGGGCAGCAGGCCATGTGTGCTGAAGCACAAGGCTTGCCACCCACAGAGATATGCCACTCTAGGCTGCCGCCTGTCTAGTGGACGGATGGGCCCTGCTTGCATTGCTTTAAAGCCCCCATACCCTAATACTGTGCTCCCACAGCTGTTTCAGTCTTTGCCCAGAAGCTGCTTTTTGCAGGCTTTGGCCTATACTGTGGACGACTCAGGGCCTTGCACCTTTAGAGGCCCTCCATGCTTCCTCAGGCCGTCTCCCACTCATGGCACCGGCTACAACCCTAAACCTTTAATGAGTCTTCCCCAAAAGATTCTGCTGTTCTTTCCCTTCCTGATGCCATCCCCTCAACATCCAGAGGCAGACCCAGAACTCACAGGCTCACTGCACACTTTATTCTCCTGTTCCAATCCAAAACAGCAACCATGGCGTGATAGGTCTTCCTTTCACAGACCTAAACAGCCCAAAAAAATAGCCCCTCTCCTCTTAACGGCTGCACTCCAACCATAGCCTGCCAATGCTGAGCCACTAGCTCTAGAGCTGGTGTAAAGGACTGTGCCAACATTGTGCAAGTGCACGCATAAATTATAGTATTCTATGATCAGCACACATACTTGCACGCACTGTGTACCATCCAAACGCCATCCCTGTGGGCCACACATTGAAGGTGCATGCCCTGAAATTAACACAGGTAATTTTACTCAGTGGGTGATTTTGTAAGACAGCATTATATGTGCATAAACGGCCATTTATGTGGGTAAATAAATTGGTATGGCATCATTGGTATGGCATCAAGGCCTTATCTCTAGGCTCATGTACAGCTCACAGTCCAAAAGATTGAGTTGGCTGGAGCCTGTGTAATAGTAATTCCTGCCTCCTCTTTGGAGTTTCTGCCAGGTCCTGAAACTGGATCTGGAGCTTGGCATCATTCCCTGCCTCCAAAAGTTTGTAAAGCTATGGTTTTATTTTGTTCTTGACATGGGGTCAGATAGATTTTCCTTTGATATTCTAAGTGCAAGGCAGACCTCGCAGTGTCTTGGTACTTTGGTTTTATTAGGGAAATTTATATTAGTCTGCATAAGGTAAGAACTTTGCTATGAATCTGCTGCCAAGAAAATATATCTACTTCATTTTTGCATTTGCTGCTATTGCATTTTCAAAGTTATTATCAGCACAGCTACAGGTACTAGTCTGTCAACAATGAGCCGCTTGGCTGAAAACCAAACACAGTTTAGGACAACTATCCAGACAGTTGCCATGCGGCACTTAACAACAACAACACCAGCACAGAAAATCTTGTCCACGTTTTTTTTTTTTTTTTTACAGCTAGCCAATTATGAACCCAAAGCAGGGAAAGGAACAAGTGGATGCCATTTCCAATTGGGGCATGTCTGGGCCATCTGGATTTCCAAAAAATGGATGGCCCGAAAGTGCACCCGATTCTGCACCTGTGGGAGCTACACATTCCTGTGGCTGCAAAATAGGGCACTTAGACATGCCAGATGTGCTCTGATTCTGCAGCACGGGACGTATAATCAGTTTCCCCAGCTAACCCTCTCTATGCTCCTGCTGGATCCCCGGTGCCCTGGCGTCTTGTCACCATGGCACCAGGACACCATGCAGAAGTGCTGAAAGGCCCGACAGCATGAGCATGCATTCCCCCCACCGCCTGACCCTCAGTGGGAGATGCTAGGGCCGGGATCTGGCAGCAGGGGTCTACCTGCCTCTGCGCTGTGTGAGGTGGGGGGTTCCTTGCCCGATCTCTGGCAATCATTGGGTTTATTCCACCTTGGAGGGCAGAATAAGTCCGATGTCCATTGTTTCACTCCTGGATGTACAAGGCTGTGACCTGAATTGGCCCTGTATGTCCGGGTTAGGTGGCCCGTCCCTGCTCCACCCACTCTTAGCCCTTTTGCTGCCCCCTCCTGCTCCCATCCAGAGCTCTCCACACAAGGCCTTGTTAGGAGCTTTAGGGGCAGAATCGGGTCTCTGTGAATAGCGGATATTGTACGTCCAAAACGTAAGTACATCCCCACTATTCGCAGTTCAGAATGACCCACATAATTTTCTAGGCTAGCTGTTTCTGTCCTACACTATAAAGGTGTTCTACCTATCTTTTCAATTCCTTAACATGGTGAAGATACTTCCTGTAAAATATTCACACTTCTTCAGGGGAAATGAACCTCAAATAAAACTGCCCAAAGTTTTTTATTAACAATTTGGATGGTTTTGGAATATCTGATGGTACATCGTGGGCCAACTTTATAGCAAATTTCTCTTTATGTGTTTTCTGTTTCTCCCTTGGCACTTTTGACTAACAGGAGAGCCAAAGCTGAACATTAGGCCTGCATTCCTCCTCCCCCACCCCCTCTTTTCCCTTTCCCTCCCTTCCTTCCCCCTTCTCGTTTCCTTCTCTTCCTTCCTTTCCCTCTTGCCTCCCCCTCCCCTCCCCCGTTTTCCCTATCCCTCCCTTCCGTCCACCTTATTGTTTCCTTCTCTTCCCTCCTTTCCCTCTTGAAAATAGAATGCTAGGTATCACAAGGAAAGGAATGGAAAATAAAACAAAGGATATTATAATGCCTCTATATTGTTCCATGGTGAGACCGCACCTTGAATATTTTGTGCAATTCTGGTCGCCGTATCTTAAAAAGGATATAGCGTTATTAGAAAAGGTTCAGAGAAGAGCCACCAAAATGGTAAAGGGGTTGGAAGGATATTCCTATGAAGAGAGGCTGAAAAGGTTGGGGCTCTTTAACCTGGAAAAGAGACGGCTGAGGGGAGATATGATAGAAGTCTATAAATTAATGAACGGAGTGGAACGGGTAAACGCAGATCGATTGTTTACATTATCAGAATATGGAAAGACTAGGGGACATGCAATGAAGCTACGGGGTAAACTATTTAAGACTAATAAAAGAAAATATTTTTTCACTCAACGTGTAATCAAACTCTGGAATTTGTTACCGGAGGATGTAGTAAAGGCTGTTAGTGTAGCTGGGTTTAAAAAAGGTTTGGACAAGTTCTTGGAGGAAAGGTCCATAAACCATTATTAAGAAGGGACCCAGGATATCACTGCTTGACCCAGTACAAGCATTGTGGAAACTGTGTCTTTTGGGGAAACTGCTAGGTACGTATGACCTAGATTGGCCACTGTTGGAAACAGGATACTGGGCTTGATGGACCTTGGTCTGACCCAGTATGGCATATCTTATGTTCTTATGTTTCCTCCCCTCCCCTCTTTTCCCTTTCCCCCTTCTCATTTCCTTCTCTTCCCCTCCCCTCTTTTCCCTTTCCCCCTTCTCGTTTCCCTCTCTCTCTTTTCCCTCCCCCTCTTTTCCCTTTCCCTCCCTTCCTTTCCCCTTCTCATTTCCTTCTCTTCCTCTCCTTTCCTTCTCTCCTTCTCCTACCCATCTTTTCCCTTTCCCTTCCTTCCCTCTTCTCATTTCCTTCTCTTCCTCCACTTCCCCTCTCCCCTTTCCTCCCCCTCTTTTCCCTTTCACTCCCTTCCTTCCCCCTTCTTGTTTCCTTCTCTTCCACCCCTTTCCCTCTCTCCTCCCCTCCCCATCTTTTCCCTTCCCTCACTTCCCATCTTCTTGTTTACATCTCTTCCTCCCCTTTCCCTCTTTCCTTCTCCTTCTCCCTCTCCCTCTTTTCCTTTCCCTCCCTTCAGTCCCCCATTCTCGTTTCCTTATCTTCCCCACTTTCGCTCTCTTCTCCCCTCCCCCTCTTTTCCCTTTCCCTCCCTTCCCCATTCTCGTTTCCTTCCCTTCCGCCCCTTTCCCTCTCTCCTCCCCTTCCCCCTCATTTCACTTTCCCTCCCTTCCATCCCTCCATCTTGTATCCTTCTCTTCTTCCCCTTTCCCTCTCTCCTCCCCCACCCCTCTTACCCGCCCTTCATCTGCTTAGCTTTATTTTTATTTATCAATTATTTATTTATTTTTCTACTGACATGTATTCTTATGATACTGATTGGTTCTCCAAGGCTTTTAACTTCGCTGAATCATTTTCTATACTTTGGGGATAACTGAAAGCACATTGAGGGTCAGCCTATGGCATTCTTCTCTTTATCTGCTTTTTGTTTTCCCCAGGCATGCTTGACCAATGGGTGAGTCAAGACTGGACCTATGGCTTTTATTTCTGACATCAGGTACCATTGCATTGTGCTGGTACGTCGCCCGCTATGTATTCTTGATATTCTTTTAACATATCTTTTACCACTTTGGTTGCACTGATTCTACAGAGTTTTATATACCTTTTCATTAGTATTTTTTAATTTATTAACAGATAATTATTATTTTTAAGGCTTTTATGCTTATGGCTTTTATGTTCCTATTTGTCGGCTAGTGGCCATTTGATCTATTTTTGGTCAAGTTGCAACACTTGATTTAATCCTGTGTTGATTTTTGATATTTTGCTTATCAGCCCCGGGAGTTGTGATAGGACTCCTGTACCATTGGCTAATGCATACCGACCATACAATAAAATTTATAGGTGTCTCTCACCCAGTACTTGGCGCCTATTTGTATTGGCACATAATGATATAGGACAATATACCTATCTCAGCCTTGTGTCGAGTCGGCTTTTTAGAGATGGTGTGATTCTTCAGTGTATGGTTTTAAAAACCCAATACAATTTCTCATGGTTTTTTTTTTGTTGTGAATCTTGACCTTTGAGTTTAGCGCCAATTCCGGCTTTTTAACACACTCTCTGCACCTGCAACTTCATTACCGTGTTTCTGGTTTCCTCTGAGATATTCATGGTCCTCTGATCAGGCAAGCTTTTAAATTTCAGCTACCCATTTATCATTTAACATTCCTGCCCCTCTCATGTCTATTTCCAGTTTTAGGACATTTGAATGACACCCTGTTATTTGTACCCTCTGCTGGTAGTGTAATGATAAGCTGGTTTCTCTATAGTGCTTGTTTTTATTGCTTTTTTGTCATGTTAGGGATTCCACCATTTATAATCAAGACATTCATGTTTTATTTAGTCCATGGTTCTCTCAGTCGCACCTTTATATGGCACTCTCACTATACCAGACATGGACGTATACACCTTTTGGGTACTTATAACTAAAGGTGTTCTAGTTTATTTCTGCTTGACATAATTACTTGTTTTCCACCTAGCGAAACTCCGACATGCACACATTTGCAGGGTGACTTTCCTGCTCCTTTCCTAGTATCTTAGATATATAATTATTTGAATCCATGTTCACATATGATCCTCTTCGTCCCTCCTTTGCATAGCTGCTTGTGTGAAAATGTTCTATGACTAGTTCATATGGGATTTGGTCTCTGGTCCCACTGCCTTTGATTTCTGTAGCCTTATGACCTTCCTGTTTCCTTCCCTCTTTTAACATTGGCTTGATGTAGCACTAATATCCTTTTGAGTGCTCTTAGATTTGGTTTTGACTTTTAATTGCTTATTTAAAACAATGTATGTGTATTTATGTATTTATTACTTTTTCTCTTTTTTAATTATCTTGTGTTCTGTTTTTTGGTTTTATTTGAGGTTCATTTCCCCTGAAGAAGGCGTTCAGCTGAAACACTTTGGGGTTTTCTGTTTAATAAAATTATCTTTACCTACCACTGTCCTGATGCACCTGTTTTTGTTGTTTCTCATCCAATTTAGGGCCACACCTTCCCAGTCAGCAGCAGTTACCAGTGCCAATAAAAGGAGAACTAGAGGAGGTGTCAATATCTACACTGCCTAGTTCTCACACATGTTAACCTTTGGCCCCACCCAAAAATCAGTTCTGTCAATGCTGCTGCATTACATAAATGTATATTCAGCTATACTACTTAAACAGATAGTGCTACTAAGCATACAAATAAGGTAAAATGCTGAATATCAGGACCAATGGTGTTTTAAGTCCATTTAAGAAATGCAAATTAAAAGTATACATTGGATGATGCATCAGGGTGTTTTGATAAGGAATTAATAAACTCACATAGCTTGTTCAATTCTCAACCATGAACTCCAGCTCCCTTCAACTCCTGACCCGCTCTTCCATCTCAGAAGATTCCTATAACAAGAGTAATTATACTGATGATTGACTTGAGAAAATACACTGCTGAAATGGGCTTTGTTTTAACTTGTTAATTGCTCCTATAGACCACAAGTTTGACCCTTGATTCATGTCTTCCAAGGCTTTAATCAAATGAACAGATTAGTTTTTTATACAGATTGCAAATGCAATTTGTGCCTTTGAATCAGTCCTGACTCCTGGCAACCCAGAAGCTCCTGGGTTTTCTTAGCAGTGTCACTGGAAGTAGATTGCCAGGCCTTTCTTCTGAGGCAATAGAGGGTTAAGTGACTTGCCCAGGGCCACAAGGAGTGCTAATGGGAATTGAACCCTGGTGGTTTGGTTACCAAGCCAGTGTTCTAACTACTAGGCTACTCCTCCACTCCTTATACAGATTAGATGGGAAGAAATCATCTCTGAGAAGTAGAAAAGAAAGTGTTACTATCTAATTTACAAACATAGTTCTGATTATTTTAACTCCTTGATGAGGATAATTTTCAAAGCAATCTAGTTAGGTTAAGTAAAACATTTATATGCTTAGAATGTTATTTTTGAAAATTGTCTGTTTCACTCTGAGTAAAATACATATACACTTTTAACCATGTTTGATGAAGAGGATGGGAAGAGGACTGTGTTGCCAAACAACACAGGTAGATTTGATTTTAAAACCAACGTGCTTTGGGGAAGGAGAGAGGACATTAAAGAGCACAATGGGGGTAGTTTCTTTTTGGGGCGGTCTATCTGACAACCTGCCCATATCCCCTTTGAAGGCAACTTGGACTTAATTAGATGATTCTTGGCAATGTTCTGACCAAGTACGGGGTTGGAGATTATGGCTCCCAGAAGGCTACCCACATGGCCGCTGCATAGAAGTTGCTATATACTCGGTGGAAGGTAATGTTGAATCCAAAGACGGAGTTTGAAATGAAGAACTGTTGTGCAGTATGGTGTATGAATATTTGAGAGCCCTGATGCAGAACTGAATTATCCGGTTCATAATATAGCGCTGGCTTGGCAAAGATGATTTTGTTATGAATATATGGAAAATTGCTGCATGATAAGTTCTTCCTTTTACTGCTTATATATTTAACCCTGGAATTACCGAGATTTTTTGCACACACTGAATACTGTTGGGGTCATAAATGACCCGACGACGAATTTTAACTGTTATCCATGACAAATTTAAACTAAACAGACAAAATATTATTCTGAATTAATTATTTATTATATAAAGATTAAATGTTTTGAAATTTAATGCTTTATCATAAAATTACATGAAGAAGAGTTGCCAAGAAAGCAGTTTTTGCATGCACTTGATGAACACAGTAAAGTACTATAGTCATTTGCATGAGACACAGACAATTTCTGAATGTTCTTTGCAAACATTGCGCTTGCATGAGGTGTAAACTATGTTGCTTTTCTTGTCTTTTTCTCTGGAACAGCAGTGATACCTTGCCCTTTTCTTTGGGATCCCGACATTGCAAACAGCATCAGTGGCTTCTTCAATGCTGGAAGAAGTCTTGCTGCAATTATTCTGAAGCAGCTGCTTTCCTAATTCCAAGAGGAATAGACAACGTCTGTGCTTTGACTTGGACTGCCATTCTGGATTTAGTGACATCCAAACAATGAAGGCGTTCAAAGCACTGATGTCCAACATGTTGTAGAAGATTGTCACTGGCCAGCGTCTTGTCATTCGTTTTGTGGTATATGTGCGCAACATTTGATCTGCCGTATCTACTCCACCTTTACTAGAATTATAGTCCAAGATCATGTGTGATTTTTTGTCTGGACGTGTGTTATGTACTTCTTCTTGATCATGCAAACTGCTCAGAAGAACAACCACTTTTCCTTTCTTTGGGCAATAGGAAACCAGAATGGTGTCATCGCGAAAGGCAAACAGTGACATGAATACCTCTCGGCCCTTTGTTGTCACAAATTATGGAGGTATTTATTTTCTGTTCTTTTGAATTGTCCCCAAAAGTGTCATTTGTTTTTCTAGCAATTTCCATGAGAGGGATAAACTGCAGAAGAAATTGTCAACAGTAACATTTCTGCCAGATCGCGTCAATCCTTCAGTGAGTTGCAGCACAACCCTTTCACCCTGATTCTGTTCCCTGTTTTGTCCGAGTTCCCTTCCTGTATATACTTGAAGACGCAGAACATATGATGTTGCACTGTCACACAACATCCATAGTTTTATGCTATATTTCCCAGGTTTGCTGGGAATATATTGTCTGAATGGAACATGGACACGAAATGTAAGCAGTTGCTCATCCACGGTAACATTTTCACCAGGAACAAAGGTGTCACTTAGAGTTGCTTCCCAGGTATCAAAAACATGTCTGATTGGAGCAAGCTTATCCACGCCTCGTTGTTCACGTCTGTTGGTTGCATCATAAAATCTGAGAGCACAAGAAATTTGCTGAAAACGGTTACGGGCCATATTTTTGCCGAAAACAGAACAACCAACTTCAAGGTTCCACAACTGAACTATGGATTCATTTCATGACTTGTACATGCCTGAGAGGATCAGAAGTCCAAGAAAACATTGAAATTCTCCATCTGTAAAATCTTTCTAAGTGTCGTCATAAATGTGTCTTCCTTGTTTGCTCGTCCACATCATGATTTCATTCAATAAGTTCTTCCTCATGAACAAGTGGAATGCTGCGAGAGGGCCATCAGCATTTCGTACAGCATACCTTGTAGGACCTTGTTGTACAGGCATGTCATTAGCTCTGGCATATCTTCCAGCAGCTTGCTTTATAGGTTTCCTGTTCCATGATGTGGCATCCTTAGATACATAGGCTTCAATGGCAACATTTGTGCTTATAGTTGATGACCTCTTAGCTCCTCTACGACCACAACTAAGATTCCTCACAGATGATACTGACACCGAGGACTCCTGCCTTCTTCCCTGTCCAGCAGAGCCTCGACCTTTGCCTCGACCTGCAACTTGACTCTTTGCTGCAGGCGATGTTACCGGCTCAACATCAGTCTCACATTCACTTGGCGACCAACTGCTGTCGCCATCTGAATCATGACTGTCATCATCAGATTTATCGCCCGAACTTGGCTGATATGCTTCTTCACTTGCTGAATATGCTGCATCATCATATGACTCAGAGCCGTCACTGTCAGCATCTCGTTGCAATATTTCTCTTACTTGGGCAGCTGAATACTTTCATTTTGACATCATAAACAATAACCTAAAATAAATAAAGATAAAGTTGAATAAAACGCAAAGCAGTTTTACTATAGGTGTGCAATAATCGTGATGAACGAGCTGAAAGCCTTTAGATTTCATCAGAAATAATGAGAGAACATATAATATCAATTACAGAAAATGTGTAATTTTCATAAAATAAGAGTACAAAAATAAATGATATGCAATTAATGATAAATACCTTTGTCAGATCAAAAAATTCACAAAACTGCTAATTGTATCACGATCCAAACCGGATGTAAGCAACTGGGGTCAAAAATGACCCCACTGGTACTCTGTGCTGCAATTCATCACTAGCGTCACCTAGCGGATGAAAATGATTCCTCTCATGGCGCAATATAAAGAGAATATTTACATGTGAAAAGTCATAAAAAGATTGCATTCTTGAACATCTAGTTTCCGAGATACACGTTGTGAAACTTGCAATGGGGTCACTTTTAAGACCCTGAAACTTGTAGATTTCTCCAATGTATATTTATGGGAAGCAATTACATAAAAGGATGCCTATGTAACATATTCAATAAGGCTCCTACATGGACTTTGCAGCTGCTCTGGATTCTATTGTTGTATGAATTTTTACTATTTTCTGGGGAACCTGCTTTTTTTTTCCTATTATACTGTTTTGAACATGGATAAGATGGGGATTGTATTTGGGGGCTTATTTTTGGATTGGACGTTGACACATGTACAAGCAAGGAATAATGGGAGGTCACGGTATGGAGGAATAGAGATAAGAGTGGCAGAGTGAGGTGGGGTGGTCAGAGATGGAGAGGGTTAGAGGCTGGG
This sequence comes from Ichthyophis bannanicus, assembly GCA_033557465.1. Lineage (NCBI taxonomy): Eukaryota > Metazoa > Chordata > Amphibia > Gymnophiona > Ichthyophiidae > Ichthyophis > Ichthyophis bannanicus. The sequence continues at coordinate 632,433,811 of CM066032.1, forward strand.
AGGCAGGATGAGAAAATGCAACATGTGGATGGCACTGGTTGAGGATGGATAGTGTGTTGTGGCCGATGTCCTGAAGAGACATAAAATCATCAATTACCTGCAGAAGTTGTAGTTGTAAGTTGCTTTCTTGTATGAGACACTTTGGACTCCTAAGAAAATTGTGGTGGGACTCAAGGGATAAAGGGTAAGGTATACTATTGTGGCCACTTATGGTATGCAAAAGGAGTGGAGGAATAGCCTAATGGTTAGAGCACTGGCTTGGTAACCAAAGACCAGTATTTAATTCCCACTAGCCCTCCTTGTGGCTTTGGGCAAGTCACTTAACTCTCCATTGCCTCAGAAGAAAGACCTGGCAATCTACTTCCAATCATGCTGCCAAGATAACCTGAGATTCTGAGTCAGCATTGACTCAATGGTATGCAAAAAGAAGAGAGGGTGGCAATTGTTTTGAGAAAGGATTACATTTTGTGCATGAGAAAAGTGTCAGATGTGGAAGGCAGGTATGTATTGCTGTGGGGAGGGGGGGGGGCTAAATGGAGTGGTGGGGATGCTGATGAATATATATGACCTGAACATCCCTTCTAGGACATTTTCAGAAGATATTTTAGTTGCTTACAGCTGAGGGACAGGGGATTTGGCTTATTGGGAAGACTTTGATATATCGAATAAGCATTGGGATAAGAGTACTGAGCAGAGGAAGTGTGCAATTGGAGAAGTTTGATGGCCTTGTAAGTAAAACGCTGAGGGATTTTAGGTGATGCATGAATGGAGAGTGTTGCATCAATTTGGAAAGAATTTTTCATTCTTTTTGCATCTGCAAGGGGTTGGGGTGGTGGGGCTGAAGCATCAGAGGCTAGTCTTTGTTGAGAGATGAAAATTGTTCTGTGGAATTGGAGAGTAAATGGGAAGTAAATGAGTATATGTTATTGAATGATTCATGGGCAGTGGAATTACGAACAGTTTGTGAGGTGGGGAAGTGATTATGTGGGATATCTTATTGTTCTAGAATCTAGAGGATAGGAAGAAGAGAGAGAGGGATGAGCGGGTTAGGAAATTGTTAGAGAGATTCAGGTGAAAAAAGTGGAGCATAAGAGATTGGGGACTGAGGAGGTACATCAAGATTTATATGGGCTGAGTGTATTATAATAATTTGCTGAACTGTTGAGGGGAGTATTTTCTGAAGATGGCCAAATGTAATTTTTTGGAAAGTTGTGATAAGGCAGAGGGGATTTTGGCACAATAATTCAAAATCAATGTGCTGTGGTTGTGATTAAAGGTTGGGGTGGGTGGGCTCCCCACTGGGAAATGCTATTGAATTTAGAAAATTATAGGAGTGTCAGCATGCTGGTTGGGATAGTTGAGGGGAGCCAGATGGATGAGATTTTGGAGGTAGTGAGGCTGCATAGGTGGAGGAGGAGGATAGACAGAAGCTAGACAGACAATTTCAGAAGGTGAATTACTTAGGGTGATAGCACCACTGAAGATCTACATCTCTACACCTGAAATCTCTCCAGCAATCTAGGCCAGGATCTCTGCCTGCCTTTCTGACATTGCTGCTTGGATGTTTCACCGCCGCTTGAAACTGAACATGGCCAAACTTTAACTTCTTATTTTCCTCCTAAACCCTCCTCTCCCCTTCCTCCTTTCTCAGTCTCTGTGGATAACTCCCTACTCCTCCCTGTCTCCTCAGCTCGCAGCCTTGGGATTGTCTTTGACTCCTCTCTCTCCTTCTCCACACACATCCAACTGATAGCTGAAACCTGCCATTTCTTTCTCTACAACATCAACAAAATTTGCCCATTCCTTTCTGAACACACTACGAAGACACTTATCCACTCCTTAGTCAACTCCCATCTACACTATTGTAACCTGCTCCTTGCTGGTCATCTTTCTCCCTTTCAATATGTTCAACACTCTGCAGCATGACTAATGATCTGCCAACATCGCCATGCTCATATTACCCCACTCCTCAAGTCTTTTCATTGGATCCCTATCCGTTTCCACATCCAGTTCAAACTTCTCTTGCTGACCTATAAGTGCATTCACTCTGCAGCTCCTCAATACATTTCCTCTCTTATCTCTCCCTACACCCCTCCTTGGGAACTCCACTCTTCTGGCAAATTGCTTCTATCTGTGCCCTTCTGTTCTATTGCTAACTCCAGACTTTGCTCCTTTCACCTTGCTGCTCCTTATGCCTGGAACAAAGTACCTGAGTCTGTACGTCAGGTGCCTTCTCTGACCCTTTTCAAATCCAGGCTGAAAATTCACCTCTTTGCTGCCGCTTTTGGATCTTGACTCACCTGATCTCCTTTGTGTTTCCTTACCATTTCCCCTATCTGTATTCTATGTCTACAGCTATTGTGTTGTCTGTCTTGACTAGATTGTAAGCTCTGATGAGCAGGGGCTGTCTTTTACATGTGTCTGTGCAGTGCTGCGTACGCCTTGTAGCGCTATACAAATGCTCAGTAGTAGTAGTAGTAGGAAAGTGGTAGGAATGAATGGCTAGCTGTGGCACTGAATATAAAAAAATGATGGCACCCTTGGTGGCACCCCTTCTTACTAGGGTGTTTCAGGAGGAGCTACCTACTGAGGCAGCCATGGTGATTATTCATAAGAAAGAGATGCTTAGGGAGAAGTGTGCCTCCTATCAGCCAATAGCTTTGCTAAATCCAGATATGACAATGTTTGCTAAAACTAGGACTTCACCTAGACTAAACTCCGCCATAGCCAAACTGAAGCCTTTACGAACTGTATCTAGACCTGTATATAGCCCAATTGTAGATAGCTCAATTGTAAATAGCCCACTTGTCTCACATAGCTGTACATAGATCATCTGCACCTAAAGCAATCAAATCACTCACACCCCTCGACCACACTCTCTAAGATGTTTCACCCTGTATGTCGCACAGTCTCCCCCCCCCCCCACGATTGTTTGCTGTAATAACCGCTTTGATTTAATGATAAAGCGGTATATTAAATCTGACTAAATAAATAAATAAAATTTTGTTGAGACGCTATTAGGTAAATAGGTAAGTTGGGATCAAACAGGGTTTATTTCTAGGAGGTATTTGAAAGAAAAAGTGTTATAAATGAGAGGTTATTGCAGAGGGTGGAGGGAGGGGGGAGGGACAGGGAGCATGGCCATCTTGATACTGGATGCCAAAAACATTTGATTGGATGAAGTAGGACATTTTGTTTGCTGCACTGGGGGAGTAGGGTTTTGTTTTGGGCCTTACTTGCGGGGAGGGTTCAAAACTATCAGGTGCCACAAGCCCTTGCAAGATTAAAGGGGGGTGGAGTCTCAGGAGTTTTTGTTGAAGAGAGGAATCAGGTAGTGTTGTCCCCATCCCCTCTTTTTTGCTCTGTTTATTGATCCTATGGCATCTCTGGTGTGGAACACGCCTTTGCAACATATAAGGGGATAGTGGTGCATGAGAGAGAACAGTGCATTGCTCTCTATACAGATGATGTCTTAATGTATATTGTGGAGTTTGAGTTTAGTTTGGTTATTTTCTATACTGTTTTTCAACCTTTACAGGATATAGCAGAGGTGTATAATAAAATTTCCAAATAGAAAAAAAGATTACAATGTCCATATAATAATATACACAAATATCTTGGCACAGACTAAGAAAAAAACAAAAAAACTGAAATAAAAAAAATTAAAAATAGAAATGAAAAGAAAAGAAAAAAGAAAAACAAACCTCACTAGAAGACGCCTCACCATCTATCTAAAAAGCTCTGGTAGTGACAGTACCCACCTAAAAATATAGGAAAACATATTTTAAAGATTTCCTTTTTCTTAAAACAAGGAAGTTTTACAAAACATCGTAATAACTTACTAAAGAATATTCAAACTCCACAATTGGAAGTCAAGACTCACTTCACAGGTCTCCCTTCAGAATATAAATAAAACAAGCTCATTCACACTGGCCACATGAGGGAACACTTTACAAAGAACTTCCAAGTACAATCTGGGACATCCAAGTCAGATCATCTGAAAAAAAAAAGCAGACAGGTAAGTTTAAGGCATGATTTCACAAACATGGACGTGCCCAATATAGACATCTACAGGGATGTCTACATAAGAATATAAGATGGGCCATAATGGGCCATACCAAGGGTCCATCAAACCCAGTTTCCTGTTTCCAATAGCGGTCAGTCCAGGTCACAAGTTCTTATGTTCTTATATTCTCCATGATTTGGATATCCAAATCACATCTAAGGCTTTTAAAATGACCCCCATAGACTTCAGAAACAATGGGAGATAGAAATACAAACACCATTATTCAAGAGCAACTATTTATACTCACTAAAATGTTACTCCCATCTTCCTATAATCCAACATGAACTGTTACACACTGCTTTGGTGCAAAGGCTCCTTGAAATGGCAGCCCAATGCCCAATTGCACTATTTTTTGCACTATTTAAGCTGGATGCACTTTGTAATGGCTCATTGTGTCTTTTATATTGTTGTTGTTTTTTTGACTGAGCTACCCTGTGCTGATTGTTTATTTATTTAACAGATTTTTGATATACCGCTTTTCTACCAGTCAAAGCAGTTTACATAGAACTTTGTTTTTACAATGAACAAATTTAAAACAGCATTAGAAATTGTACAATAAATATGGGGGGCTCATAATAAAGAAAGTTTTTAAGGCTGCTAACAAATGACACTATATACAATGGGATGAGAGGTTAGCAAGTGTTGGATCATATGGGTTTAGAGAGGGCGATTGGGAGTGGGATCAAAGGGGTTTCATGAGGGTAGGGTGAGTGGGGTCAACTGGGTTGCTTATTGTCAAAATGCTTCTGAAAGAGGTGAGTCTTGAGTTGTTTATGAAAGTTAGTGGAAAACGTGATGTTTCAGATTTCTGGGGCTAATGCATTCCAGAGGGTGGGGCATATAGTGAGAATGTTCTTGATCTTGTAGCCTGCTTGTAATTTTGAGTCCATGGTAGGATACTGAGGAGGTTCTGGGTGCTCATTCTCCTTGGTCTAATAGAGTTTGAGGTGTGAATTAAGGCATGATTGGTTTTTACATCAAGAGTGAAGCGTTGTTATATAAGCTGTCACTCTGGTGGATATAGTGTTTTTTTTTTTTTAAGGTCTTGTCTGCTAAAAGTTGATGTTGTGGCATATATTTTTTAGATGCTGCAAGAAAATAACTTTTTTAAGGTTGTCAGGATATATAGTAGGAGTACTTGTTTGCAGCAATGTCAGTAGTAATGGTGTATTGTAGATTATATTTTTCATATATATTGTGTATATGGTATGGCTACTGAGGTGTCCATCTGCAGACTAAACTTGAAGTCCAGGGAAGTGTGCTGTCTGCTAGTTCCAAAATACAACATGTTACAGAGTTTGTCAAAACTTCTAAAGTCTACTAACTAGTATCCAATATTGCTCATCCATGTTGGCAAAAATGGTACTGCTAGATATCCTTCCGAGCATATCAAGAGTGACTTCACGGCTCTGAGAGAGAGGGTGAAGCACATAGATGCATAGATTGTATTATTCTCAATTCTCCCTACTGAGGGTAAAGACCAAGGCAGAGAAGTTCAAATTCTAAAGATGAATGCATGGCTGTGTGGATGGGGTCATCAAGAGCATTTTGATTTCCTGGACCATGGGATGATTTTCCAAGGTTTGTTGAGCAGAGATGATGTCCATGCATCCAAGAAGGAAAGTTTCTTCTGCAACAGACTGGCTAATCTGATGATGAGGGCTTTAAAATAGATCAATTTGAATGGATGAAGAAAAACCGCAGGGAAATAAAAGCACTAAGATATGTAAAACATTACATTTTATTTATTTATTTAACATCTCTTCTATACCCCCTTTACTAGTGTCAAAGAGGTTTACAATAAATGTGGTTGATGGATTTATGGCAAACTTTAAGGCAAATGGAAGCAAATTCAACTTTATGAACTTATAATAAACCTCTAGTGAACATAACTTGAACAGAAGTGAGTGGTATTATTCCATTTGCAGGTTAACTGGGTTTGGTGGTCTGGGTTACAGGTTGCAGGGGAACTTATGCACATTGGTTAAGGTATACTGTGGCTAATACTTGGCTTGCTGAGAGTCATAAGAGTGTAGTAGAGGAGGGTGGGTGGGTTTTGGAGGGGTGGGGAGGAGTTGGGGATATGTCTAGGGGATGCTGTGTAGTTAACCTAGGTGGGAGCGGGTGGGGTGTCAGTCTGTAGGGGGGATGGTTATTGAGTTAGTGGTTTACTGTTGTAGCAAGCTTTGTTAGGTGTCAGTTCTGAAGTATTCCAAGAAGAGATGGGTTTTCAGTTTCTTACAGAATTCCGTTATTCGTTGATGGATCTTAAGTTGACTGGGGGAGCATTCCAGATTGACAGACCGTATAGTAAGAGGTTGTGTTGCAAGTTGCTTGTGTACTTTTTGTTTTTGCGCTGGTATGGTGAGTAGGTGCTGATTGGGTTGTCTTCTTGATCTATGGTTGGGGACTTTCTGGATTAGGGTGTGTAGATGATCTGCAGATTAGTTGTGGAAGATCTTGAAAATACTGATTATTGCTTTGTATTTGATGCACACTATTATTGGGAGCCAGTGTAATTGCTTTGGAATTAGTGAGACATGGGCATACCTTGATGTACCTGTGATTATGTGGGTTGCTATGTTCTGAGTCAATTGAAGTGGGTATAGTACATGCTTTGGGAGTCCTTGGAAGATTGAGTTGCAGTAGTCTAGATGAGCAGTTATTATTGCCTGGCAGACTATGAAAGTGGTTGGGGCCCAGTAGGAGGGGTAAGTTCTGTAGAACCTTCATTTTATGGTATACTGCTTTTGTGGTTTTCTTATTGTTTATTGTTTATAAGGATTTGGTTGATCACCATTTGCATAGCAAACAGAATGGTTTACAATTAAAATTAAAAAAAACATACATAAAACAAAGACAGGAAAAAGAAAGGAATTCCATTTCATGATAGGAAAGAAGGAGCAGAAAGCTAGAGATAGATAGAAAGTAGAGAGTAACAATTCCAAGCTTACGTGGAGAACTGATTATCAAAGGTGCGAGTCTCAGGTGACATCTATTCTGAATGCCTGAACGAAGAGGTGTGCTTTTAAGAGTTTCTTGAACTTAGGACGTGAAGGTTCCAGGTGAAGCTGGGGGTGGGGGGGAGGTGGGGGGAGGCAGTTCCACAGTGATTGGGCGATGTAAAAAAGGGCAGAGGGTAAGGCTGATTCATATTTAATGTGAGCAGGAGATGGGAGGACCAGGCAATTATCTTGGAGGGAGTAAAGACAATTTTGAGGCACATAGGGAATAGTCAAGGGCAAACAATAAGTTGGGGCAAAACAGTGAAGGGCTTTGTGTGCAAGAGTGAGAATTTTGAATTGGATCTTCTGAGGTACAGGTAACCAGTGATGATGTATGAGCAAGGGTTGACATGATCACATTTACGGGCATGAGTGAAGGTGTGGATGGCAGTGCTCTGGGTGATTTAGAGATGCTTTAACTGCTGTTGGGGAAGACCAGTGAAGATGGTGTTACAGTAATCGAGGTGGATGATTGCTGTACTGAGGAGAAGGATAGTGAGGGCAGTTTGGTCAAAGAAAGGATGGAGTGCCCAAAATATGTGGGGGGCTGAGAATGCAGAGTGAGTTAGGTGGGAAATGTGAGTAGAAAAGGAGAGTTCAGTGTCAAGGTGAACCCCAAGGTATTTGAAAGAGGATAGCAAATTGATGGAGGAGGTATCTAGGGAGGGAGCAAGAGAAGGGGAATACTTTGATCCTGTAATCCAGGTGGTGGAGGATTTAGAAGGATTGAGTTTTAATGCATTACTGTGTAACCATGCTGAGATGGAGTCAAGGGCGGATTTGATAATGGAGAGGTCAGGTGACAGACTATTGAGACGAGCAAGTAATATAATGTCATCCATGTACATGTAGAATGTGATACCTAAGGATTGAATGAGGGTAGTAAGGGGCTTGAGAAAAACATTGAACAGGAGGGGTGAGAAAGGGGACCCTTGGGAACACCACACGAGAGGGAAAAAGGGAAAGAGTAAGAGTTGTTCCAGCGGACCTGGTAAGAGCAAGCATGAAGGAAGGAGGAAAGCCACACGTGATTAGGAACCCTGGAGACCAACCTTGTAAAGACGAGTGAGAAGGAGGCCTGGTCTACGAGGTCAAAAGTGGCAGTGAGGTCAAGGGATATAGACAGTGCAATGAAGTCTTGGTCAAGAATTGTATGGATATCATTAAGAACAGAGGTGAGAGTAATTTCTGTGCTGTGAAAGGTCAGGACATGTTCCAGGTGGTTGGACAGTTGGGAGAGGACAATATGTTCAGCCAATTTGGCGAGAAAAGAAAGATTAGAGATCAGGCGATAATGGGATGGATCCCCGGGATCAAGCATGGGGCTTTTAAAGAGGGAGCGAACCAGAGATTTCTTCCATAGGCGAGATAGAGAGCCAGAAGAGAAGCTAGCACTGAACATCACAAAGATGAATTGAATAAAGTCTGAAAAGTGGTCAGGAAGCCAGTTGGAGGGGATAGGGTCAAGGGGGAAAAGCATGAACCACAAGAGGAAAAAAACCTACACATTTCTGAGGAGTCAATGGAGGGAAAAGTCTGACAAGTGTGAAATGTGGTGGAATGAGGTAATATGGGAGATTCTGGTGAAAGGAATGGACCAGGGGATTGAAGCCCAAAATGGGCATTGGCAATTTTGACAATAAAGGCATTGGCAAGGCGTCTGAAGATAGACCAGCCACAGGGGACTGAGAGAGAGTAGGGGAATGCAGGGATGAGAGATGAGTTAAAAGTTTAAAGAGAGTTTTCAAATCATGAGAGGAGGCAGTAACCAAAGACGAAAAGTAGCTTCATGTGCATTTGTAAGTTTAATCGCTGATCAAGGGTGATTCCCAGGGGTCTAGGACAACTCAGCATGGCTAACTCAGTGTGCCATGCTGAGTTGTCCTAGACCTATTACTGGTCATATATATGAGGTGAAATTAGGAAATGTCAAAAAAGTGCAATAGTAAATGCAATAGTTAAACATCCAAAAACATTTTATTAAGCTATCTGATAATTTCGGATTTATCAAATGAAATCTGGAATGTCCAAAGTGTAATGGAAAACATCAAAAATATTTGTTATGCTATCTGATAATTATAGCTATGGCATGCAAATATTCTGTAGGGCATCTAGTGACATAATCTGACACAATCTTTGAAATAACGTTGATCAGCTTTGCAGTATTTCCTCAACTTGGCTGGAGGACTGTGGCCTGAAATGAGCTATTCATAATAGACATATCTGCCCTTCTTCACCTTTCTGAGGACATAATGAACTCCCAGATCGTGGGATGGCACATTCCAAGTTTGGCTCATAGGAGATGATGAGCAGCTTCAGAATGGTTGTTAGTGCGATCCTCGGCGCTCAGTGTTCTATCAAACAGATTCCACATAGATGGAGGAAACAGGGGAGATCATCTACCATTTCCTCTCCTATTTGGGTGACTGATGTAGCTGTCCTCGAATCAGTTAAGCAGAGGATGAAGCTCTTTGAGTAGGTGTCCTTCCAGAGCAGCAACATAATTTATTTATTTATTTATTTTATTTAACAATCACTTATATACCGCATCTTCCATAGATCAGTTGCGGTTCACAATAAACAACAATCAACAAAGCAGAGTTTGTTTTACATGTAACATATAACCAAAAGCAATAGTATAAGTAAACAACAAATGTTAAAACTGAACAGCACGGAACAGTGCAAACTATATACATTATATACAGATACACATTATGTAGGGCTTAAGCATTGTGCAAAGTACAGTTTTCAGCTATATAGATCTATATGTTTAGGTCATTGGGACATATTAGACAAAAAAACTGGTTAGCCTTTATCTAAATCTATTGAGGGATGATCTGTATTGTTGTAATGCTTAGTAAATAGATGGTTTTCCAATTTTTTTGCGAAATTCAATAATCTCGGATAACATTCTTAGATTGTCTGGGAGGGAGTTCCAGATTGTTGGAGCTGCATGTGAAAAAGCTCTGTTGTTTGTAAGTTTATTTGCTTTTATGAAGTCTTTGGGAGTTTTTAGTTTATTTACTTGTCCTTTTCTTTGAGTAGATTTTGAATGTTCTTTACTGATTAAGTTACTTAGGGTGATTGGGGCCATATCATTTAGAGTTTTAAATGAAGTTATTAATGTTTTGTATACTATCCTGCTTTGTATTGGCAGCCAGTGAAGGGATGCTAGTATTGGTGTTATATGTTGATGTGAGTGTACTTTCGTTATTATCCGAGCTGCTGCATTCTGCGCAAGTTGAATTCTTTTAATGTTTTGTTTTGTAGTACCTAATAAAATTAGATTAGCGAAGTCAAAGTGGGTGGTTATGGTGGCTTGAATTATGCTGATAAAATCTTGTATGTATACCAGGGGTCTTAGTTGTTTAAGGATTTTAAGCTTGAAATAGATTTTCTTTGTTGTATTTCTAATATGGGTATCCAATGTAAGATGTTTATCTAGGGGGGGCGGAGCCTGATGTCCAGCGGGTAGGACGCTTTGCGTTGAAGCTCCCGAGAGGCCTACTCAGAATCCTGACTTAATACCTATATAAATTTACTATTTCGCTCCGAGCTGACCGGGGCACCTCGGGGGGATGGCGGCCCACAAACCAGCGCGCTTGGACTTCGGGTCTCCTTCTTCCTCTTCTCCCGGAAAACGCTCCAAAACGGAGGTATCCTCCCCGCAGAAGATGGTTCCATTTCGTGAAAACCCCGCAATGCACCTGGAGATTTTGGAGGAAATACGTGGCGTGAAGGAATTGGTGCAGTCTAATGGAGAAGCGCTTCGAGCCATGCGAGAAGACTTTGGAGTGCTCCAAGACCGACTTGAAGGTCTTTCATTACGGCAGGACAATATGGCGGGGGTCCTCGACTCGCACGAGGTGCGCTTGGGCAAACTGGACGAGGCTGAGCGCCAGATACAGAATCTTCAAAAGGAGTTGGAAGATAGCAATAATCGCGCCCGTCGCAACAATGTGAGGCTCCTCGGAATGCCGGAGGGGGTGGAAGCAGGAGATATAAGAGAATTCTTGCTCAAAACTCTTCCCTCCTTGCTGAAGATCACTTTTCACAGAGAACTGGAAATCGATCGAGCACACCGTGTTCCTGCCCCGCATGGCGCTCAACCGCACGACCCCCCGGCCTATTATCTTTAGCTTGCTACGATATCAACAAGTGGAACAAATTTTACATGCTGCCCGAGCGAATCATCATTTGGAATATGAAGGTCGTAAGGTCTCCTTCTTCCCTGATTTGGCAAAGCCTACCGTTGACCGTCGGAAGAAACTCCTTGCTCTTCCTTCGCCCTCGACTTCAACAGCTACAGGCTCGCTTTGGCCTGTTGTATCCAGCGAAGCTCCGAGTGACTCTCCACAACCAGACCAGGACGTTCGAGGATCCTGATCTATTATCAACATTTTTGGACTCCAAAGAAGCAGAACAGATGCGCTAATCCCAACTCTTGGACTCTTATCTGCTGCCGGCTCTGTCCGCCATTTTGAAGGGCCCGATGCGGCGGTCATAGCCCAGCACAGAAATAGCCTGGACTTTCTTTCTTTCTCTGTATGACTTTTGTCTTTGGTCTCCTATCCCTTCATGATGTGTGCCTCGGTCGGATTCGGAGCACGCACAGTCCTACAGGTTATATGTTTTTTCAATTTCGGCCTTCTCTGGGGTTTCTCCCCGCAGACACATGGTCGCCAGTAATTTTGGGGTTTTGCTTCTCCTCTACCGTATTGCGGTTTTCTTTGTTCATGTGGGGCGCTTCATTGTATTATATTAGCTTATTTTTCCTATGTCATGTGTACAGCCAGATACAGTCAGTTTGAGGGACACAGTGAAATCATGTGTGCTATCATGCTCAGAATTTTAACTTTTCTGAATGGCCTCATGTAAAATCTTATTATTCATCGTACAAGGCATTGCTGGTCCACTCAGCAGAAAGAAAATCCTTAGCTATCTTAGCCACGAGCACGTTGATTAGGTGTTTCTTTAGGAAACGCATTACATTCTGCTGAAACACTGAAACTCAATGCTAGGCCTCACATGGTAGCTGCCTATTCTCCCACCGTTTCCAAATGGTACGGGATAGTCATTTCTGGTTAAGAAGTCTTTGCACGCTACTGTACCTGATATTAGCGCTGACATGGAGGGTAGATGGGCCCGTGTACACCTTGAGGTTGGAGATAGTGAATTCACGTGTATTTTGCACTATGTCCAGAATGTGGACAACCCTGCTCACTATGCAAGTCTTGCGCAGTTGGCCTCGGCCTCCGCCAACGCTCCATTAATACTTGGTGGCGATTTTACTCAAGTGTTCCCTCAATCTTTTCTTTTCAAACAAGGTGCTTGTTGGTTGGAAGCTCCAGTACCGAGCAGACCTGTGTGGCTAGATATAGTAGCGGGCCTTTGCTCACCGATTCCTCTTACCTTACTCCCTGGTATGACTCTCCCATTAGACTCCCACTATCCACCAATGTTTTTCGACACTTTAGGTGCCTTTAATACTCCTATGCAACCTTTCGACTCCCGACTCTGGTCAGTGTAACTTCAGCATTGCATTCGGAGCACTAGAGTACTCCCGCCATCGGCACTCTCTGCATAAGGTTGATTGGAAACTTCCGATCTCTCGGTAGTTTACCGGGTGTAGCATCCAATTTTACTAAACCTTATGTAATGCTATCACTAGAGATACCTCTATAGCGCAGAAAGTATGGGAGCGAGAATTGCATGTGACTTTAACCTCGGAGCAATGGAGCCTTATCTGGAGCAGAGGGACACGGGTTTCCGACCCGCCTCACTCACTCAGACCCTCTTCTTTCTAGCCCACCGGTGTTTTTACACTCCTCACAGTTTAGACAAATGGAACACTACTCAGGGTAATGGTTGCTGGACACGTCCTTTTGCCATTGGTTTATTACTTCATTTAATGTTATTAATGAATATCCCTCACTACAGTATAACTGGCGTCTGGTCTGTGGTCTTATTTAGTCTATATTGCACTCTCATGAGTCCATTTCTTGGAAGATAGTGGGGACTTCGCCCAGTTGCGGGGATCCCCCCTCTCCCAAGAAATGGCTTATCTCCTTTTGAACTTTATGCTTGGCATTGCTGTTTCCCTCATTAAGTAATACTGGGAAATTAGTTCCCATCTGAGCCTCAATGAATGGTGGAATCATGCCTGTCTCTACAGTAAATATGAACAAATACTTCGTCTGTGCGCTTCCTCCATTCAGACTCCCTCTTATTGGTCTTAATGGAAGATGTTCAATGAATATGTACATTTTGCTAAATGCTCTCATCTGACTGTCTAACTTTGTATGTATCTCTGTCTCATGATCATGCTGTATTGTGGATACTTTTTTGATCGTTTGATGTATAATCACTGTTAATTGGAAGCGCTCACATGCTGATACAAACGGGTAGAGAAGAAGCACCGGGGTGGGGGGTAATGGGTTTACTTTCCTTATTGTATACTTGTTTTGTCTCTTTTGGTGTGTTGTTTCTTTTGTTTGTTGCAAAATGAAAATAAAAGTTTCAAAAAAAAAAGATGTTTATCTAGAATAACTCCTAGATATCTTACTTTGTTTTTTATTTTAATTTCTTGGTTTTGAAGCGTTATGTGTGTTGGTTTTTAGTAACAATTAGCACTTCAGTTTTAGAGTGGTTTATTTGGAGATTATGGGCATTTAGCCAGGATGTGGTTTCATTGAAGCAATCTGACAGGAGTTGCATCGGTAAGTTGGGGATTGTGAACGGGATGTACATCATGATATGACACTCCTCCTGTTACCTATCCATTTTTCATATTACAATGCCTAATTTGATGTTCAATCTATTTACATAACAATGTACATAGTTTTCTCCCTGTTCATCCAAGTTTGTATCCCTCGTTTATTGTAAACTCAATGTAACCGGTTACATTGTTGTATATTTTGTTCAAATGTAAACCGCACTGATTGAAATAGCGCGGTATATAAGAAATGCAAATAAATAAAATAAATAAATAAATATCATCTGCATATAGATGATAGTGTACACCAAATTTTTTAAAGATATTGCAAACTGGCTTTATGTATTTGTTAAATAGCAGTGCTGATAGCGCTGATCCTTGTGGTAAACCCGTTTCAAGTTTGTATGAATCAGAAGATTGATTGCCTATTCTTACATTTTGGGTTCTGTTATTTAGATAAGAGGAGAACCATTTATGAACTGTGGCATTTATTCCTATTTGTCTCAGGTTGTTTAGCATTATGGTATGGTGAATACTGTCAAAAGCAGCTGAAATATCAATAAATAAGAGGATGAATGCTTGTTTGTGATTGTCAATTCCTCTTAATAGAGCATCCGTTAAAACTGTGAGAAGTGTTTCCACTCCATGTTTGGGATGAAATCCATATTGCTGTTCGTCAAGAGGGTAGGATGAATCTAGATACTCCTGTGTCTCTATTTGTACTGTTTTTTCTATTACTTTTGCTAAGAATGGTATACTTGAGATAGGTCTGTATGATTTTGGTGAGGTATTATCAAGTGTGCTGTCCTTAAGAATTGGTCTGATTTGAACATGTTTAAGTGTGGGTGGAAGGTAACCTTGGAATAGCGAGAGATTGACAATGGGGAGTATGAATGAGAGAAGGATTGGAAGTGTGTTTTTTATCAGATTACTGGGCAAGGATCAAGGTAAGAGGTTAGTGGTGTTAAGGTTGAGTATGATATTTTTGAATGATACTTTGGCTATAGGGTGGAATTCTGACCATTCGTCGAGCAGGTGAAGAGGTTTGTGGATAGAGTCTAGGGTCATAATTGGTAGTTTTGTTTTGTTTTGATAGTAGTTAGCTAGAGTTTGTGCTGATATGTCAGTAATTTCCTTGCTGGAAGTTTGAGAGTTATTAATTAGATTACTCACAATGGAGAATAGTTCTCTTGGTCTATTATAAGATTTTGATAGGATTGTTGCATAGTAGTTTTTCTTTGTACTGTCTAAGGCTTCCTTGTATTTTGTGTGATAGTTATAATATAATTCTTTGTTGATGGTGGATTTAGTTTTGCGCCATTTAAGCTCTAGTTTTCTTAGTTCTCTTTTCATTTGTTTTAATGTACCAGTGAACCATGGGGTACAGTTAGTTTTAGAGTAGGTTGGCTTTTTATTATTTTGGTTAATTTTGGCTGCATTATTGATGGTAGCATGCCAGTTTTTGACTGCTTCGTCCAAGTCTGTTGGTGATGAAGAAAGGTGAGGGATTGTAGAATCTAGAAATTCAGTTTCGTTAAATTTCCTGAATTTTATAGTCTGGTCACTTCTTGTGTGTTTTAAGGCACAGTTAGTATAGCAATTGAGATTTATTTTGATTAGATGATGATCAAACAGGGTATTTCAGTACATTCTAAAGTGTCTGGGTTGAAAAGCTTGAATAGAGAGTGGAGTAGGAGGACAAGGTCAAGTGTGCCACCTTTGGTGTGAGTTGGTATGTTTATAATTTGATGGAAGTCTAAGTCAGATATGGTTTCTAGAAAAAGGTTGGATTCAGTAGTTGGGAGTGAGGGAAGGTTGAAATCTCCTAGAATAATTAATAATCTCCCAAGTCTGGGACAGGCACAAATGCTAAGGCCACTACCATTTTGGCTTTAAGGGCAAAGTTTTAAAGGCTGCTTCTTCCACCTGGTTCAGAACATGAGGAAGCATTCAGGGTCAATAGGTGCTGTTTCAAAATGGTTGTGGTCTTAGCATTTACTATTGCACAGAGTTGGCCCACACTGAGTTGGCTGCACTGAGTTGGCTGCGCTGAGTTGTACCATTCCGATTCCCAGGTATTTGACTTCTGGTTTGACCTCTAGATCGATGTCGACAATCTTTGGTTATGTGGAGGACCTCTTTCTTCTTGTAGTTTATTGAATGATGATGCTCTACTAGCCAACCTGCCACTGCCTTAAAGCATTTTTTAATGCTGTTTGGACCGGGTTTTATGGAGAATGGTGCATATAACATTATATCATCTGTGCAGATGTGGCACATAATGTGGTGTCTTTGGATAATATTGCAAAGTGGTTGTAGGTATATGTTTGAACAACTGTGAGGATAGTGTGGATTCTTGTGGTACTCCTTGGTGCTGTTTAAATGGGGTGGATGTTTGTTCACTTATTTTGACTTGTTGTATGCGGTCCTTTAGGTACGATCGGAACCATCCAATTGTAGTAATGCTTATTCCTATATCTTGTAGTTGTTCTATGAGTTTCAGATGGTTTGTGGACTCAAAGGATGCTGAGGTGTCAAAGAATATTAAAATATAGCCTTGTTCTGGTTTTTCTATACCTTTAAATACTTTTCTATACCTTTAAATACTTTTGTAGAAATGGGTAAAAGAGGCAATATGTGGAAAGCAGCATGCTTTAATGCCCATACTATGGGAAATAAGATTCCTGATGTCAAGGCTTACTTTTGCTGCATAGCCATGACTGAGCAGCAGCTTAATATCGCTACTGCCCAGTAAGGCCGGATGCTGTGCCCGGAACACCCCAACGCTAACTGATTAGCATCAGGGTGTGTAGCGACAGCACCCACAGATATTCAGCATCACTAACTGTGTTAATGTACTGAATATCTCGGATAAAGGGAGTTGCACAGTTAACATGTCTGCTAACCATGTTATTCCTTTTGATATCAGACTCAAAGGGTTCAAATCAGTCCATTTAGGACTTAGAAAAACCTCCAACAGTCATTTTCAAGTTGTATGAATAAAAATATGCTTGGCCTACTTTTGAAAACATTGATTGAAAGGTTTCTCACAGAATCCTTTATGAGGGTTTCCAGACTGTCTCCATTTTTTTCAGTCTCCATAGAACTGCTTATCCTTTGGCAGCACCATATTTGTGATGGCTGCTATTCTTACATAAAGCCTCTCTTTGTATTTTATTCATTTCCTTGCTCAGGTCCTGGTGCAGTTAGCTGCACTTTCCTTCAGAAAACAGTTTACTCAAATTTTTCTTGGGCTAACCTAACTTCCTATGCAGTCAGAAATTTTAGCACGGGAAAATCCATATTAAAATCACTGCCCTAAAATGTAACACTGTGGATATGCAAAACACATGCAAATCACTGCAAACTGCCAGACTCCCTCAACACTCCTGATCCCCCTCCCAGACTTATTAAATCCCCTCTAAACATTCCTGATCCCTTGTACCTCCTGGGACTATCTTGCAGAGAACATCCCTTGCCTAGGCTCCTAAAGAAGTCCCTTACTCAGGCACCCCCCATCATATTATCTGTGTCCTGGCAACCTCAGGTTAGGAAAGCCCTTATCTGGGCAATCTTGGTCAGGCTACTCCCAGACAGGGCACCCCTGGGTCAGATGATTTCTGTCAAAGAACCCTAAGTCAGAGAGGCCATGATCAGGGAAACCTGTCTCAGGAAAGACCCATCTATATGGTTGGGAAGCAGGAGTAATGCCCACTTGATCCTGCCTTTAGCGCCACCACCATCATCCAAAATAAGACTGCATGACCCCTGGCTGAGAGGTCAGTTTGCCAAATGAGGCAATGCTTTATTAGTGAAGCATCTTTGTTAGTGATATTGCAGAAGGGCTGTCGGGTAAGGTTTGCTTCTTTGTGGATGATGACAAAATCTACTCCCAGGTAGGCGTAGATAACATGAGGAGGGATCTAGCTAAGCTTGAAGGATGGTCTAGAATTTGGCAGCTAAAATTTAATTCTAAAAAATGCAGGGTCATGCATTTGGACTGCAAAAATACAAAGGAGAGGTACAGTGTAGTGGGGAGTGGGACCTGGGCATAATTGGTCTTCAGTCAGGCAGCTCATGGTTGACAGAGTGGCACCCATAGCAGCTGTTATTGTATCGATCCATCTCATTGCTGGCCTTCCTCTTTTGCATTGACCTTTGATCTTGCCAAGCATGATGTCTTTCTCTAATCAGGGTGAGAGACAGAATATATGGATGATCAACAAATGTTTATTCTCAAAGGACCCCAACGCGTTTCGGCGCTGAACACCTTCTTCAGGGGGAATACAGCTTAAAAACATAAACAAACTTAAAGAAATATATGTACATAAGAATGTTATAATTATAGAAAATGTAAAAACTAATACGAATAATAATGAGTACTATATAAAAACATCAAATAAAACCTATAATAACAGAAAGGCCGCGGGCCTCGTGCCCGCTGGCCGTCGTTAACTGGGGGGGCGGCGGGTGCGGGGCCCCGGCCCCCATCGAGGCTTCGGGATGAGGTCTGTGTTGGCGTGGCTTTGGCGGGACCCCATTGGCTCCCACGTGTGAGTGATGGGTGCAGGAGCCAATGAGGGATCGTCTAGACCTGGGGGGGAGGTGGGGCAAGGGCTGAGCGAGCCGGCAGGAGCGTCAGTCACCGGGGGAGCGTTTGAAGGTGGCTGGCGTCCTGCTGAGCTCCGCGGAAGAAGTTGGTTTCGTTTTTTCTGGCCTCAGCGCGGCGAACGGCGTCGGAGGCTGAGTTGGCGCCGGAGGGGAGTGGGCGGCCGGGTGGTCAGGCTGCACATGCCGGGTCGTGGGAGTCTTCAGTGCAGGAGCAGGCAAGTTCGGCGCGGTTTTTTGGGGCGGGTTGTGGTCGGCAGCTGGGCCGTGCACAGGCTTGGCTTGGGAGTTCAATTGCACTCCAGCTCACTTATCATTCCTTCAGCTGTTGCCTGTTGTGTGCTTTGTGGGCTTTGGAGGTGGCATGGCTCTGGTGTTCACATGTGGCATGCCGTGTTGGGAGGGAGAAGAATTTTGGAGGGAGGTCGGCACGCGACGGGTGCGGGTGGTGCTGACCATGGCCATTGATTGGTGAAGTTGCACTTCTTTTGAATCTGCCGCAGTTGCAAAAAAAAAAAAAAAAAGGAATGGTGGCTCAGCAAGGACGGGGTTCATTGCGTCTTTCAGGCCACTCGTCCATTGTGAACCGATTGCTGGGGGGGCCGTAAGTTCACCGCGGCCTTCTTGAAGCCCTTGCAGCTGCCCCTTTCTAGTCTGTAATTCGGGGTACCACCCATGTCATGCAAAAAAAAAAAAATGCACAGGTGAAGTGGGTGGTTTCAGGCCGGTGTGCAGCTCGGGGGTGGGGGGACAATGCGGGTGGCCGTGAGAGCGCTTGGTTTGCGCTGGGGGGTGTCGATTGCGAAGGAGGGCGGGGTGGGGTTTTCTTGGCGTTCCGCGGGGCAGTGGGGGCCGGTGGGAGTAAAGGGGGACACTCCGAACAGGGGGGGGTGAAGGGGGGAGACTGGGTTAGGGCATTGACCCCGGAGGGTGGCAGGGGAGCGGTGAGTCCGGACAGTCAGGTTGGGCAAGGTTTAGGGGGCTAGTTGGGGCTAGCTGGGTTTTCCGGATGGCGTTTATCCGACAGCATGGGCTCGGGGGCGGCACAGGAGATGGGGATCTTCCAGGCTGGGTAGTCAGGAGGGTGCGCTCTCCTGGGGTTTTCGCTGCTCCCCGTGGTGTGTTCTGCTTTATCTTTACAGATGCTGTCGTGAGGATTGCTGGTGCATCGCGGTTCGGCGAGTGAGAGGTGATGGAAGCGAGCGGCTCTAGCACTGACATCCGGAGGACGCGGTGCTGTTGGACAGTGGGCTTGTGGATCTGGATGGTGGTGCGTGGGTGCCCAGGCCCCTGGCTGCTGCGGCAGGTGAGTCGCCGGCTAGAAGGGAGGGGGGGAAAGGGGGAGTGGGGGGTATGGCGAGGCGGAAGTGGCAGCACTCCTGTAGTCTGAGCCGCGGGTCAGGGTCCTCGTCTGCGTTGGGCGGGGCATCGTCTTTGTCGCGGGGTGCGCAGAGGTGGTGCACGTGGGGGTGGCTGTGGCATTCGGGAGGCACATCGGTGAGGCCCACGCTGGCGTAGCTTGCTGAACTTTGGGGGGGTTGCCACGGACATTATGGGGGGGATCCGGAGGAGGCAGTTTAAGGGCGTTTTTGGCTTAAGTTCACTGGGGTATGGGGATGCCCATCCCGGGGCAGTATGGGATGCTGGTCGCCTATTCAGACTTTAGCTGGGAAGCGGCACAGACCTATGAGGGTTGGGCAGGGTTCAGTTCTGATGAGAAGTTTCGGGTCTAGAGGGCTGTGCAGGGTTATTCTCGCGGGGTATGCCGGATGGCAGCCTCCGGCTGCCGTAGCTGGCAGACAGAGGGGGTGCAGATGGTGGGGGGGGGGACCGGACAGGGGGAGCGGCGGTGCTGAGGGCTGTGGCTCGGCCCTTTCGGGGGGGAAGAGAGCGGTTGGGGGGGGTTGGGGACTTATGCTGGTGTTCCCCCCCCCTTGCCCCTTTCCGGATGGTGCCTGGTGCCATAGCTGTTCCGTTCATGATGGGGGGTGTTTTTATCACTCGAATGTGTCCTAGACGGGCTGCGGTTGGCTTTCTCCCTGCCCCCAAGCCGAACGGCTCTGTCGGCCCTGGCTTCGACGGCTTTTCGGGGTGCGGAGTTTTGGCCTGGGACGGGATGAGGGGGCCCGAGGGGTGATTTATGTATGGGTTCCTTGTGCTGTTACGGGGGGGGGGGGTGGACCAGATGAGGGACGTAAATCACTTTCGGGGGCGGCACTGCGCTCAGATTGGAGCGGCTTGCTGGCAAAGGAAGTGGCTTTGGGCAGGGCTGCGGGAGCGTGCCGAGGAGGGAACCGGGAGGCATCGACGGATCCACAACGGTGTCGCTCTTTGGGCGTGGAGCTAGACACAGTACACACTGAGTGGAGGAGTAGCCTAGTGGTTAGAGCACTGGCTTGGTAACCCAGCAACCAGGGTTCCATTCCCACTAGCACTCCTTGTGGCCTTGGGCAAGTCACTTAACCCTCCATGGCCTCAGAAGAAAGACCTGGCAATCTACTTCCAGTAACACTGCCAAGAAAACCCAGGAGCTTCTGGGTCACCAGGAGTCAGGACTGACGCAACGGCACACATTGCATTTGTGGGGTGCTTGCCGGTAGGGGGAGAAGTGCGGCTGCAGGTTCTGATTGCCAACATGATTGGGGCTTCTACAGTAATGCAGCGGTGCTTGCAGGCCCGGATTGGCTTTTGGACTGTCGCGTATCCGGTACTTCTGGGGGGGGTGTTCTGGGGTCGGTTGTCACTGGCTGCATCGGGCGTCCTTAAGCCGCATCGGGGTCTCGCGGGGTGTGGGGGCTGCTGTGGGGGTTTGGGCTCCATTCCTAGGAGGTTTCACTGGGTCTCAGTGTTCAGGGGGAAGGATATTTCCATGGGGGATGTGCAGCTCCTTGCAGATGCGGTAGGCGGCTTAGGGTTGGGTTGGTATTTCGGGCCTCCTGGCGCCCAGGGTCATAGCCGCGAGCTTGGCGGGCGGCGTTGCATCATAGGTGCGCTTGCACAGAGGTGGTGGACGTGATCAACCGCTTCACTTCGCCCTGCCATCGTAGTGCTGCTTGGCTGTTGGAGGGTCGATCAATCACGTGCTGTGGCTCTTTCCTGTTTCCAGTGAGGATGGGGTTGGATTTTGGCTCCCGGTGCGGATGCCATGGGATTGCAGGTTCCGGAGCACTTGTGACCCGCGGCTATGTGGACCGGTCACGGAGTACGGTGTCGGCCGCGACATGCAGGGTGTATTGGCGTGGCCGTGACAGCGTGGTTGCATCGCTGGTCTCGTAGGGTTGGCGGCAGGGTCCGGTTGGGCCATCTCTTGGGCCGGTGCGGCCGGGACTGCCACGGTCGACAGTTCGGGCGAATGTGGTGGGGATTTTTGCCTTTTCTCGGAGGCAGTTGGTTGGGGGGCGTCTGAGGGGGGATTGTTGGTTCCTCGGCTGCTGCAGGGTGGGGGGAGGGCGTATCCTTCGCGGGGTGTCTGGCGGCTGCCTGTCCCGCGTAAGCTACTGGGAGGGTGGCCTGCAGCGTTCCCCTCGGTGTCGGAGGCAAGGATTGAGTTCAATTTGTGTGAGGTTGTGTTTTGTCTCGCTTTCTTCGTGGGCTTGCCGGGAGGGGAAGCTTGTGGAGGCACCCAGTGGTGGACGCAGGTGGGGCATTGCTGGGGCGGCAGGTGCTATCGACCCTGGGGAGCGTGGCTTGATTGGGCTGGATCCATGACGGCTTCGGGGAGTAGAGGGGGGGTACTTCGGAGGGCAGTCTGTGCGGCCTCGACGTGCCCGGTAGCAGCCGGGGAGGCTTATCTGCGTGCAGGATCTGGGGGGTTCCTCTTTAAGCAGGCGGATGCCCGAGCGCTAACGAGTGCTAACGCGGTTGTGGATGCTGCTTTACCAGTTGGGACTGGATCCGGTCAACTGGCCTCCTTCAACAAAAGTAAAACCATAACATTAAAATCTTGTAAATAAACAGGACAATAAACAAACTAAAATTTATAGTGACTATTATATGCTATAGTCTTTACAAAGATGAGTCACAACTTTTTGTTTCTCATAATGTGATGACTACCTAAATATGTGTTAAAAACCACAATAGGTGTCTATTGAACTGCATAATAGAAACTTCCTCAATAAAACTTGAAAACTGTATATGTAAGAGTGAATAGATAGTAGATAAATAATTAAGAATTAAAAAGTTAAAACCAAAGTGATTATAATAAAGTATTGTTGTACTATCAATGATTTCTGGTCAAATTATGCCATAGTATATTATTATGTGTATATTATAAAATATCAATAAAGATTATTTAGCTCACATAATATAGAAAAAATGTGTTGTATGACTGACCTGATTAAATCAGCACGACTTCCAGTGCCGTTTGCAGATTCGTGTGAAATATAACTTCACTATAAAACCGAACAGACCTTATTGTAAATGTTATATCGTGGTTTTCTACAAGCAGTGTATTTCTTATTATTCAGTATTTTAGAAAGCCCCTAGGAATACTTATTTCAAAATTTATAAAGTTTCAAAATTGTTGTACTAGATGACATGACTTATATTATAAAACTTAAAAGTTTGAAATTTTGAATTTTTACTACCATCGACATGCTTGGCATACCACAATGAAGACACGTCGACTTTTAGAGATACAGAAAATAATTAGTACAGTTGTCTTTCGAAAACACTATTGTATCCATTAACATTGAAAGGTAAGGAAGGAATGCCATTCAAAATTGACCAACCGGTGTTCTCCCCAATAATCAATTGTTTCGGAGCGGTAGCTGATTGGCTGCTGACACAAAACCTTCGGATCAATCATAGTAAAACTGATGTCCTTTTTGTTACGAAGAACCGTAAATTCATACCCCCCCCCCCCCCATCGCTTCTTGTCAATGATGTAGAATTGAAGTCCAAACCTACAATCAGATATCTGGGCATCACATTGGACCAGCACCTAGATATGACCACACATGTGAAGAACGTTACAAAGTCTATATATCACAAGATCAGAACATTACGTCACCTCCGCCCCCTACTGGAATCCAATGACTACCGGACAACCTTTCAGGCATTAGTCCTCCCACACCTGGACTTTGCGAACATCGTCCTCCACGGCCTGCCTCAATCAACTTTAAATCCGCTCCGCCTGGCTATGAATGCAGCCGCAAGAGTTCTCTCTGGATCATCAAGAACTGACCACATAACACCAATCATGAAAAATCTGCATTGGCTACCGTTACACGCCAGACTCCAATATAAGTCATTAGTCCTTACTTTCAAAGCCCTGAATAACTACCCACCTACACCAATTAGCAAACTAATCCACAGCACCCTGGAAAATAGAGACAGGAGATCCACTGCAATGAACACCTTAATAGTCCTCAAGATGATGACGTCATGTACTAAGACCACTTCCAACAGGGCTTTCTCTATATTTGCTCCCCTAAATTGGAATGCCCTTCCTCATGAAATCCGTGGCATCAAAAGCT
The DNA here is from genome assembly GCA_033557465.1 of Ichthyophis bannanicus. Lineage (NCBI taxonomy): Eukaryota > Metazoa > Chordata > Amphibia > Gymnophiona > Ichthyophiidae > Ichthyophis > Ichthyophis bannanicus. The sequence continues at coordinate 632,457,682 of CM066032.1, forward strand.
TAATCCTATTCCGTAAAGCTTTGAAACACCACCTATTCACAATATGCTACCCTGACACCAACCCTGACACCCACACATCGGGTAAACTTCCCTCATGTCACAGCTACCATAGCACCTTATTACAACCAGAAAATGGTTAGCCTATACACCCACTAATTTTTACACCTGTCCCTCCCACACAAAAATGAAGATGATACCAAATTAGCTTAGAGTATTGGTGACAATACTATTTTAACCTGTAAATAGTTACCCTGTGAATAGTTACCCCGGTTGTCCTATGTTTCTTTTCCTGTTCTATGTAAACTCAATGTTGCTTGTATGCATTGTAGTATGTTTTGTTCGATGTACACCGCACTGATTATAATAGCGCGGTATAGAAGAAATGTTAAATAAATAAAATAAATAAATAAATAAACTTATCAACCAGGCTTCTTTAAGCCCCGAGAGATTCTAGACCGCTGACAAGCCATCTTAGACTACGGAAAGGTACTCATGAAACAGCTATAGAAATGCTGTAGTACCACGTGAATTTATCGGTCTGCAGTATCTTTGACAATACAACGTGTGCAACTTTTCATGCAGTTCTTAGTAGTGCTGTCATTCTGTCTCGTATGTCGATGGTAGTAAAAATTCAAAATTTCAAACTTTTAAGTTTTATAATATAAGTCATGTCATTTAGTACAACAATTTTGAAACTTTATAAATTTTGAAATAAGTATTCCTAGGGGCTTTCTAAAATACTGAATAATAAGAAATACACTGCTTGTAGAAAACCACGATATAACATTTACAATAAGGTCTGTTCGGTTTTATAGTGAAGTTATATTTCACACGAATCTGCAAACGGCACTGGAGGTCGCGCTGATTTAATCAGGTCAGTCATACAACACATTTTTTCTATATTATGTGAGCTAAATAATCTTTATTGATATTTTATAATATACACATAATAATATACTATGGCATAATTTGACCAGAAATCATTGATAGTACAACAATACTTTATTATAATCACTTTGGTTTTAACTTTTTAATTCTTAATTATTTATCTACTATCTATTCACTCTTACATATCATACAGTTTTCAAGTTTTATTGAGGAAGTTTCTATTATGCAGTTCAATAGACACCTATTGTGGTGTTTAACACATATTTAGGTAGTCATCACATTATGAGAAACAAAAAGTTGTGACTCATCTTTGTAAAGACTATAGCATATAATAGTCACTATAAATTTTAGTTTATTTATTGTCCTGTTTATTTACAAAATTTTAATGTTATGGTTTTACTTTTGTTGTCCTGCGTTTGTACAAGTAAGTTTATCATAATAGTTTATTCATATTAAATGTTTTTTACACATATGCATACAATTTTAGATAAGCTTAATGGGGTTGCTATCTTTCATTTATTATAGGTTTTATTTGATGTTTTTATATAGTACTCATTATTATTCATATTAGTTTTTACATTTTCTATAATTATAACATTCTTATGTACATGTATTTATTTAAGTTTGTTTATGTTTTTAAGCTGTATTCCCCCTGAAGAAGGCATTCAGCGCCGAAACGCGTTGGGGTCCTTTGAGAATAAACATTTGTTGATCATCCATATATTCCGTCTCTCGCTCTTTGTGTTCCCTGGATGGTGCTGCGAGAGCATTGCTCCTAGCTGTGTTTTTCTCTAATCAGGGCCAGCCTGTCCATTGTGCGAGAATGTTGTTCATACAGGGCCCCATGCTTCAGGGGGCTCTGCGCCAACAAAATCTCTCATTTGGCACCGGCAGGCAGGGTGGCTTTAGAGGCAGCTGGAAAGACCCCGACTCACCTCTGACAGCCACTGAAGTGAAGAGTGTCTTTTTTCTTCACCTGGCAACTATATTGTAGTATAGGACACTGGCGTGCTGAGTGTCAGAAAACAGGAAGTCGACCAGCCAGCATCCTATACTACAATACTGCTGCCAAAGTGAAGAAAAAAGGACTAAGACTGGAAATAGCTTATGGGGAGGTGGGTTTGGACTGGAAATGGGCTGAGTGGTGGGGACTTGGACTGTAAATGGGCTGATTGGGGGGGGGGGAGCTAGAACTGGAAATAGCTGAAGGGAAGGGGGGCTTGGACTGGAAATTGGCTGAGTGTGGGGAGTTAGGACTGGAAATAGGCTGAGTGGGGGGGGGAGCTTGGATTGGAAATAGCTGATGGGAAGGGGGCTTGGACTGGAAATGAGCTGAATGGGGGGAGCTATGACTGGAAATAGGGTAATGGAGGACTTGGATTGGAAATGGAGTAATGACACAAGTCATACATAAAATAATACATAACTCTCTCTCCAAAGGAATAATGCCAAACGCCCTGAAGCTAGCCACAATACACCCGATCCCCAAGAAAACCACCTTAGCTAAAACTGACCCCGCAGCCTACAGACCCATCTCAAGCCTACCATTCCTATCCAAGATCATCGAGAAAGTAGTTCAACATCAACTTCAACAACACATTGACATCCACAATCCCATGGACCCCAATCAACATGGCTTCCGACCAAGCAATGGAGTTGAAACTCTACTAATACAACTATTCGGCAGACTGTTACAGATGATCGACAGCACCAGAATGGGCATCCTCATGATATTCCTGGACATCTCCTCAGCATTTGACATTGTCTGTCACACAACCTTACTAACCAGACTACAGGAGGCAGGACTACACAGCACCACCTTGAGTTGGCTTACATCTTACCTCACCAACAGACAGCTACAAGTCAAATGTGGATCAGAGACCTCTCAACCTTTCAGAGCCAGACAGGGTGTCCCACAAGGCTCAGCACTCTCCGCCCTGCTCTTTAATCTATACATACAACCCATTTGCGCCATCATCAAGGACCACAAGATTCAATATACCATATACGCAGATGACATAATGATATTCACACCAATCAAACTGGACAACCCAGACTACTCCAACATAGCCAACTGCTTCCAACAAATGGCAACCTGGCTTCAGGAAAACAATCTGCCAATAAACTACAACAAAACTGAAGCACTATTCATCACAAGAAACCCTACATTTTCACCCACGGCCACCATCAATCTGAATGACATCATAATACCAGTAAGACAAGAAATAAAATACCTGGGAGTGACGCTCGATAAGGACCTTAGACTTCAATCCCACATTGCCAAAACCACAAAGAGCGCTTACATCAAAATGAGAACCGTCAGAAGGCTCAAACCCATCCTCGCTCAGGAGCACTTTCAAACAGTCTGTCAAGCCCTCATCATTCCCACACTAGACTATTGTAATCCCATCTACCAGGGGCTACCAAAAAAGACCCTGAGACCACTACAGCCAGCACAGAACACAGCCACACAAATCTTAACAGATTGTTCAAGTCACGACCACATTACTCCCATTTTGTACCAACTGCACTGGCTCCCAATCAGCTCCCAAATCTGCTTCAAAGTACTTATAAACATATTCAAAATAATACATAACCTCTCAGCTAACAGCCTACAACCACTCATAAAAACTAATGACAGCAAAAGACCAAGAAGAAAAGGAACCACAGATACCATCAGCACACCAAAGGAATTTGCCAAAACAAATCAGGCCACATCAAGAAGGGCACTCTCCCTGGCAGCGCCCGCTCTATGGAACTCCCTCCCAGACCACCTAAGATCAACCAAAGACCTCAAGGACTTCAGAAAACTTCTTAAAACAGCTCTATTTACAGAACACTTCAAGGACATCACCTGAACTGACTCCTATTTGCAGCACAACCAAAGCAATATAGATCATGACCCTAGCTCACCATTTTTACATGGCTCTATTCTTGTATATATGTATATTTCTCACTATGTATATAGCTCACTGATAAATCTAGCACACTGCACCACACATCACTCTTCTTAAACCTCTCACTGCATGCTACATACCACACAATAATATCGATTTTTTGATGTGCTAAACCGCTTTGATTTAATGATAAAGCGATATATTAAATCCGTCTAAATAAATAAATAAATGATGGAGGGGCTAGGATAGGACTGGAAAGGGCTGATGGGGATCTAGGACTACAAATGGCTGATGGGGGGCTAGGATAGGACTGCAAATGGCTGATGGGGGGCTAGAATAGGACTGGAAAGGGCTGATGGAGGGGTTAGGATTGGAAATGGGCTGTTTGGGAGGCTAGGACTGGAAATGGGTTGATGTGGGGGGATGGGAGAATGGGACTAAAAGGGTGTGGATGCTGGGTGGGACTGGAACTAGAAGGGAGAACTTGGGAGAGAACTAGAATGGGATAGGGCTGGAGAGTGAGGATGGAGAGGGGAAAAATATTTTGTGTGGGAGGGAAGAAAAATCTATGATTGGCCGGGTATTGGGAGAGTAAGTGGGAATTGAGAATGGAGAGGTAAAATTTGAGTGGATGAAAAAGGAATAAATAAAGAAATGGAGGAAAGAGCAAAAGGAGAAAGATCAGTATGTTAAAGCAGATGTAGAGAGAGAATGGAAAAAAAACTAGAAGAGAGAAGGACAAATGGACAGCAGATAATGGAGAGTTAGCAGAAGATACGAAGAAACCAAAAGAAAGTGACTGGAGCAATTGCAACTGAAAAAATAAAATGCACAAACAACAAAAGGTAGAAAAATACTTTTTTATTTTGAATTTATTAATTGGAATATGTCAGCTCTGAGAAATGTGCATCATTCATGTCTGCGTTTTGTTTAGTACAAGAGGAAATTAATTTAGAGTTTTATTTCTCCAGTGTTGTTGTACATTCCAAGTTTGGCTTTTGGGGTTTCCAGTTTAATTATTGTCTTCCTATTTCTAAATTGTGATCCCTTGTTCTTTGTTTGGCGATGGTCTATGTTCTGCATGTGTAACTGAGCTGAGGTATTCTGTTTATGTAGTTTCTATTTGGCAATGCCACTTGTTGTCTTTCCCCAGTAGGAGATGTATTGGTATTCTCTGAGATGTATTGGTTTAATATTTGCAGTATTGCCTTTTGATAGGTAGGGTATGGTGCTTTGTGAGTTCTGGTACTGCTGTTCTGATATTACTTCCTAATATTCCTGGCGGTTGTTACTGGAGTATAGTAATGCAGAAATCTGGATGTCTTTCTTTATCCATACACTCATTAAGAGGCATGTTTACTAAAAGTTAATGCACATTAACCTTATGCAAATAAGGCTCTGCAATGAGTCTCCACACATGGCCTTGCACCCCCCTTGTGCGCCCCTGTCTCTAATGATCTCTCTCTTCGCATGATGTGTGCAAAGTATGAAAGTCAAAGTCTTGTCATCTGAACTTCTAAAGAAAGCATAGGTTTGATCTCCTCTAGCACTGACTGGTTTGTTCTTTGGACAGTCCATGGTATAGACAGTATTCTTCGCCCAGCACCATAATTCAAAGGCATCAATTTCTTCCTGGATATCTTTTTCACTATCCAACTTTCACATTCATATAATTTTACTGAAAATACCATGACTTGAACAAATCAAATCTTTGTATCTTATGTAGGTCTTTTCTAGCCATTCTACCAAGAGTAATGCATCATCGATTTCTTGACAGCTTGTTGTTTCTTTATTGATTTGATCCAAGCAGGTTAAAGGTGTCCAGTGTTTCAACTTCTTCTGGTGCAGACCATTTTAAGACTATGTTCCTTGATCTTGAGAAGCAAATGTTTCTTATCATCTTCATTTTTAGCCAGTATTCAAAAGTAAGGGTCCTAGACTTTAGAAAAACTAACTTTATCAAGACGGGGGAATATTTCATGGAATTGTTAGCTGAATGGGAACACATGGGGGATGTAGAAAAACAATGGGCAAAACTGAAAGGGGATATTTTAAGGGCAATAAATGTTTTTGTTAGGAAAGTAAATAAATGTAAAAGGAAAAATGATTGCTATGATTATTGAAAGAAGTAGTGGAAAAGGTAAGGAAAATAAAGGTGACCTTTATAAAATATGAAATCATAGAAAGAGGAAGACAAACAAAAATATTTGGTAATGCTAAGAGAATCTGGGAAGTAGTCAAGAATGCAAAGATGTAGATGGAAGAAAAAGTAGCCAATGTAGTTAAAGAAATTTCCAAAATAGCAGATACATCCAATACATCACTTTGTTCTATACCCAGAATTATCTCACCACCAACCACCTTTTTACCCATAGGAAGATAATACATTTTAAGCATAGGAGAATGGGATTCATTTAGAACTCCCAAACCTTCTACTAGATATTCCTTAAACATCTCCTTTGCACTAATACCTGGAGCCTTCGGAAAATTTATAAGGCGAATATTGGAATATCGTGAAGCATTTTCTAACATTTCAATCTGTGCTTTTAAAGCCAATGTGTCCTTCTGATAGTAAGAACTACCATCTTCACACTGGGCAACTTTCTGCTGAAGATCAGTCATAGAGGATTGTAGAGCAGAAACTTCCAAGGTATGTTGCTGAAGCAAATTAGTATGAACTTGAGCCTGTGCCATCAGAGCAGAAACCTGAGGAGCAAACAGTTCCCCTAGCTTCACTATAGAAACATAGAAACATACAAATATGATGACAGAAAAAGACTACATGGCCTATCTAGTCTGTCCTTCCATATCAACAACTACAACAGTCCCCTTTTTTCCTTTAGAGATCCTCTGTGTTTGTCCCATGGTTTTTTGAATTCAGTTACTGTCCTCATCTCTACCACCTCCACTGGGAGACAATTCCACAGATCCACCATTCTTTCCGTAAAGAGATTTCCGCATATCACTCCTGAATCTATCCCCCTTCACCCTCATCCCATGTCCCCTCATAGCAGAACTTGCTTTCAATTGAGAGGCTCTCCCCCTGAACATTTATGCCATGGAGGTATTTAAACATCTGTCCATATCACCTCTATCCTGCCTTTCCTCTAAGGTGTACATATTAAGATTCTTAAGTCCTCACATGCTTTAATGAAGACCACTAACATTTTAGTAGCCACCCTCTGCACCGACTCCATTCTGTTCATGTCCTTTTGAAGGTACAGTCTCCAGAATTGCACACTACATTCCAAATGAGGTCACACCAAAGACTTATACAGAGGCACTATTGCCTCCTTTTTTTCTGCTAGCCATTCCTCTCTGTATGCACCCAAGCATCCTTCTAGCTTTTGCCGTCGCCTTTTCTACCTGTTTAGCTACTTTAAGATCATCTGACACAACCACGACCAGGTCCCGCTCTTCTTTAGTGGACAAAGGTACTTCACCCCCTATGCTATATTGCTCCCTTGGATTGCTGCAGCCCAAATGCATGACCTTACATTTTTTAACATTAAATCCCAGCTGCCAGATTCTAGACCATTTCTCAAGCTTTATTGCAGATTTTGGTATCATCCGCGAAAAGGCAAACCTTACCCGACAGCCCTTCCGCTATATCACTAAGAAATATGCTAAAAAGAATCAGACCAAGGACAGATCCTTGGGGCACAGCACTGGTAACCTCCTTCTCCTCAGAGTGAGCTCCATTTACCTGTACCCTTTGTCGCCTTCCATCCAACCAATTTCTTTTTTTTTTTTTATTCAGTATATTTACATTTTCCAACACAAAGAAGAAACATAACAAAACATAAACCCAAAGTACACTTACAGTCAAAAAGTGCCAGAACAGCGGCACCCTTGCAGACATATCTTCCCTCCCCTTCCCCCCCCCCGACACCTTGCAAGCCCAGATCACCCCCCCCCCCCCCCCCGCTCAGCATCCATTAACATTTGAATATCTATCTAATGCAGACCACTTGCTTCCATCCCCCATCATATCCCTGGAGGCATAAATATGGTCATAAGCCTTTTCATAACGGCTATAGAGACATACTAAGTTCCACCAGTGTAGCCAGCTTAACTTCACCGGGTCCTTCCATCTCATGAGAATTACTTTTATAGCAATTGCCAGCATAAAGTTCAAGAAATGTTTTCCTTCTCAATATTAGGAATCCCGGCGGCAGCTCTTAACACAACAGTCTTCCAGGATAATGGATGCGTAAAGTGCAACACCTGTTGAATCTTCTTCCAGACGGCCCCCCAGTACCCCTGAAGGCTTAAACAATCCAATATCATATGTCGCAGCATTCCAAGCTCCTTGTGACAGGTCCAGCAGTATTGAGACGCGCCTTTGCTCCACTTGGCCACTCTGACCGGCGTGAGGAATGCCCTGTGCGCAAAGAAAAACATAGATTGAGTGAGGGAGGCTGATCGAGAGGGTCGCACTAACGATCCCCAATGTGAAAAACAATGATCCAGAGGAAGACAGACATCCAAATCATCTTCCCATACTCTCCGTAACCCCAGAGTCTGGGTTGGCAACTTACTCCGGAGGAGTCCATATAGACTTGATGCACGGCCTTTCCGCAAAACAAGCTCTCCGGCAAACTCCTCCAGACCCCACTTGTCCTTCACCAAGGCAGGGTTTTTTATCTTCTGTCCCACACAGTGCTGCAGCTGCAGCCATTGAAAGAAACATGAGGTCGGCAGGCTGTACTCCTCAGATAACATTTGAAAGTTTTTCCACTGGTCCTGCCTGAATAACTGTCCCAGTCGCCATATTCCACATTGTTGCCAGGCTTTCCAAGATACCATCCGCTTATTTATTTGAAAGTCAGGGTTGTTCCAAATGGGCATTCTTCTAGATATGGAGTTGTCAGCACCCAGACAAAGCGACAGACCATGATAAGCCTTTTGAGTAGACAGAATAACGCGCCCCAACTTAGAGGTCTCCAACATGGTCATCCCCATAAACAAGTTCAATGGACGCGGAGAAACCAAGCGCTCTTCTGCTTCCAACCACATGGGTCTCTGGGTGTCTCCAGATTCCACTGCCCAGAGTACCCCTTGACTTAAAATTGCCGCCTGATGATATAGAAAGAAATCCGGGAATTGCACTCCGCCGACTTCCTTGGAAGCTTTCAGTTTCTTCAACGCAATTCTTGGTGTCTTTCCATTCCACAGGAAGCGACACAAAATCCTCTCAAGCTCCTTGTACAGCGACTCTTTGAAAAATATTGGGACCATTCCCAGGATGTAGTTTATCTTCGGTACCAACACCATCTTGAGAGAGTCCAGTCTACCCCACCAAGTGAGGTGTAGAGGGGACCATTTTACTGTGAAAAGACGTGCTGTTTCCTTCATACGTTCTCCATTTATTTTAAGAATTTCGTCAACCGGACTACCGAATTGTACACCCAAATACTTGACTGTCGATGACTCCCACTGAAACCCGAACTGATGTACCATCGACCGGTTCCCATATTTATTGAGAGGAAACGCTACAGACTTTGTCCAGTTGACTTTATAGCCAGAGAAGTCAGAATATCTTCCTATATGATGTAACACCGGAGATATGGATTCCGGCATAAGGAACAGCAACAGATCATCAGCATATGCAGAAGCCTTCACCTGAAGATCCACAATAGCTACTCCTCTGATCTCACTTGCCTGCCGTAACCTTAGCAACAGTGGTTCCAATGCCAAATTGAAAAGCAGGGGTGACATAGGACAGCCTTGCCGTGTTTCTCTATGCATGGAAATAGGTTGAGACAGCACACCATTGGCCAGGATCCGAGCTCCCGGATTGGTATATAATAGCTTCACCATCTGGATAAATGAGGGAGGAAATTCAAACCATTCCAGGACTAGGAACAGAAAAGGCCACTCCACCCTATCAAAGGCCTTCTCAGCATCCAGTGAGAGACCAATGTATGGGGAATCCAAGCCATTTGTGATCTCCAGAATATTACAGAGCAGCCTTGCATTGTCCATAGTGGACCTTCCAGCGATAAAACCACATTGATCCGGATGTATCAACGATTCCATGACCCTCTTAAGGTGGGCAGCGAGAATAGAAGAGTACAACTTGTAGTCAGCATTAAGAAGTGAGATAGGTCTATAGTTACCCACTTGGCTCGGGTCTCTCCCTGGCTTCGTCAGAACAACTATTGTAGCGTCTGCAAAGGCCCCAGAAAGGCACTCTTGTTCTTGAAGCTGGTGATAAAAGAACAACAGCTGCGGGCCAAGTTCTAACACCAGCATCTTATAAAACTCTACTGGGATTCTGTCTGGGCCTGCTGCTTTCCCACTCTCCATCATTGATAGTGCCAACTTGAGCTCTTCCAGCCGAATCGGTTCACACAGGGCAGCTTTCTGTTCCGGTTCCAGGCAAGGATGAGCAATCTGATCCAGGAAGCACCGCGCCTCAGCCGTCTCGCTAACTCCCTCGGACGCATAAAGCTGGCGGTAGAATTCAGAGAAAGCATCTGAGATTTCCTGATCTTTATAAAGAGGGCCTGCATGTTCATCTTCTATTACCACAATTCGAGTTTTTTCTTCCCGAGGCTTAAGTTGTGAAGCCAACACTTTCCCCGCTTTGTTTGCCTCCACATGATATCACACTTGCATGGGAAAGGCAGCTCTTTCAACCTCTACGCTGAGAGCCGAATTATATGCATATCTTAACTTTTGCAGCTGTGTCAGAACCCTATTACTGAATTGCCGTTGTAGAATTCTCTCTCCAGCCCATATCTGTTGGTCAAAGGCCTTCAGCTCAGCCCGAACAGCCCTACGCTGGGCAATCACATAGCTAGTTATCTGTGCTCTCATTGAGGCTTTGAATGCTTCCCACCAGGCCCATACAGGGGTATCACTGACCTGATTATTCTCAAAATACTCATGCAGGGCTCCCCGAAGATATATCTTAAATGACTCATCTGCTAGCAAGTGCCTGGGAAAAAACCACGACTCCTTTTTGCAGGATTCGACCTTAAGGTCTAGAGCAATCATTATAGCAGCATGATCCGAGACATTTGTACTAAGGATTCCAGATTCACTCACACTCTGAACCAATGCTTGGGACACTAAAAAGAAGTCTATTCTCGAGTGGGAGCCATGTGGATGTGAGAAGAAAGTATAATCAGCTTCTGTTGGGTGGTGCAGCCTCCAAATATCCACCAATCCAAAAGTTTCCATTATCGAATGCAGTACTTCCAAGGCTCTTTCTCTTTTACGCATCCTGTTAGGTTTCCAATCAATTAGGGGATCGAGAGCCAGGTTGAAATCTCCCCCGATGATTATGGGATAACTGGCATACTCCTGGATAGCAGCTGCTAGCAGCTGGAAGAAGGAAGGGTTGTCATTATTAGGAGCATACACATTGAAAATGCACACCTGTTGACCCTCTATAAGGAGATGCACCCCAGCCCATCTGCCTTCCGTGTCAGCCCGGGAAGACAGAACCTGGAACTTAAGCAACTTCCTAATCATAATTGCCACTCCATTCTTTTTCATACACGCAGGGGCATGAGCTACTAGGCTGAATTTGCCTAGTGCAAGCTTTTGTGTTTCACTGGAAGACAGATGTGTCTCTTGTAGAAGGATTACATCAGCACAATGTTTCTGACAATATAATAGTATTTTCTTACGCTTGATAGGGTGATTTATCCCTTTGACATTTAGGGATAGGCATCTAACCAAGCCCATTCTTGTCAGTAAAGAGCCATACCCCGCTCTTTCTGGTCTGCACCCCCTTTCCACAAATATCTAGGACAGCCGAGCAGAGAGAGCCAGAGCTAAGCTTGCAAGGTGTCAACTGTGTCTCCAAGGAGAAATACATATTGGGTGAGCATACACAAGAACCAGGTGGCCCTCGAAACCCCAGCCTCCCCCCGGCCTTACAAAATAAATACAACACATGCTTCTCCCGAGAAACACTACCTTCTTAAATAGCAGGTACTAGCTGTCTATGACACAAATAAATCATCTTCTGTTATAATTGATGACCCCTTAGCAACTCTTTAAAACCCCCATCCCACTCAAACATTCAATCATATCCCCAGTATACAGGCAACAGGGGGTTATTATATATACTGGAATAAACCAAGACCAACCCTCTCCCCTGCTGCTCCACTGACCATCCAAGCCAGAGCAGAGGTGTAAAGGAAGAAACTACCACCCTCCCACACAGATCAGACAGTTTCCCTAAGATCCCAGTATTAAATAGCGTACAAGTGATTGATTTCACAGACATATTACAAGTGGCCCCAGACAAGGGGCAACCCGACATAATGCTGATAAGCACCCATATGACTTGAGAACTTAGGAGAAGAGACACTATCTCACAGGGCCTTCTACTCCATAAACATTAAGTCCGACGTCTTGACAAAGATGGCTACCGCATCTGCAAAGACTCTTGCTCCTCGATATAGCGTGCCGCCATCGCTGGGACGTCAAATGACTTCGTCTGGTTGTTTAGTGTAACTTTAAGTCGAGCGGGGTAAAATAGCCCGTACCGGGCCTGCAGTTGTTGAAGTCGGGGTCGAAGGACGAGAAACTGCTTTCGCTTTTCTACAGTCACTCTACAAAAATCGGGAAAGAATAAAATCTTGTGCCCCTCAAAGGCAACTGACCGCAAAGACTTTGATGCTTCTAAAATCTGCACTGCATGTTGATATCTCAGCAGACAAAAAATGATCGGTCTCGGGCCCCGAGCGTGTAAGTTGGGCTGTGCAGGAATCCTATGCGCCCTTTCAATATCCAACGGGCCGTAAATCTTCAAATGTAACAGCGAGGGCAGGGTTTTTATTAGGAAAGAGATCATGTCGGACTCCTCAGCGCCCTCCGGGACTCCTAACATGCGCACATTGTTCCTTCGATTTCTGTTTGCAACATCTTCAAACTTAATTCCAGCCTCTCCAATTTTTTCTCAAGCTTTTCCTCGTGCGCTGCGACTGATGCCCCTATAGTATCCAGCCTGTTCGTAAGCCTCTCCATTTGCTCTCTCATATCCTGCATTTCACCTTGCACTTTCCCCAACGCCTCACCATTTGCCATCACCAACTCCTTCACCGAACGCATCTCCCCCAACAGCTCTCTCATCAGCTCCTCCGACTCCCGTGTAGCCGCCATCTTGTGTGGGGATAGGGGATCTGACTTTGCCCTCTTTGATCCCGAATTGCTACCGGCCGCAAAGTCCAATTTCGCGGGCATGATGTTGGCCATCACTCTCTAAACGTGCCAGAGCAGTTATAGTACCCACTTGGCTCCGTTAACTCGCAGTTTCTCACAGGATTCTTGCCGGGGTCCAGGGAGCTAAGCTCTCAAGCTGCCATCTTGTCTTCGCGCAGGCTCCGCCCCCCATCCAACCAATTTCTAACCCAAGCAGAAACTTTAGGGTCCATCTCTAGGGTGCTCAGTTTTTTTATAAGTTGCCTGTGAGGAACAGTGTCAAAGGCTTTACTGAAATCTAAATACACCACATCTAGGGCTCTCCCTTGGTCCAACTCCCTGGTCACTCAGTCAAAGAAATCAATCAGATTTCTCTGACAAGACCTGCCTCTGGTGAATCCATGCTGCCTCAAATCCTGTAATCTGCTGGACTCCAGAAACCTCACTATTTCTCTTTCAGCAGCATTTCCAATAATTTACTCACCACTGAAGTTAAACTAACCGGCCTGTAGTTTTCAACCACATCCTTACTTCCGCTTTTGTGTAAAGGCACCACATGAGCCTCTTTCCAATCCTTTGGCACCACTCCCGAAACCAAAGAGGCATTGAAAATGTCAGTCAGTGTGGAGCTGATAGAACTTCCCCAAGTTCCCGCAGTATTCTAGGGTGTATCTCATCCGGTCCCATCACTTTGTCTACTTTAATTTGAGCTAGATTCTCACGAACACAGACCATATAGACTCCAAGGTAAATTCAACAGGTCTTTCAATGGAAAAAGAAACCGAAGCTTGTGCCATTCCTGAGCTGTCCTCCGAGCATGGGTAGGAGTTCCAAGATGGCGGATTGATGAGTTCTGTGTCCAGCAGCATTTTTTCATGATGGGGAAAAGAAAGGCTAAAGGGGTTAAGAAGCCCTCCCTTAACCCGTGGCCTCTTCTTCGTTGCCGAGACGAGTGGTGGGTCCACTTGAACCATTTTTGACGCTGCAGTGGCAGCCGGGAGTACCGGCGGTGTTGAGCCTTGCTGATCTCCCACCAGAGTTGGATAGCTCACCGGGGGGAGGGGGGGTGGTGGGTGGTTCTGGGCAGGAAATATCGACGCTGAAGCAGTGGCGCCCTCCCAAAGACCCTTTGCTGGTGAGGAGCCCAGAGCCTTTGGAGGAGGCATTTCTTTCCGGTTCGAGCGGAGGTGCTGAGTGCGGAGGGTCGGCTACGCTGAGGATTGGTGGAATAGTTGGAATATCTCTCCCTGGCAGCTCAGGAGTTTCTTTGTTGAGGAGGATTTCTAGCAGGTCGGCAGATGCCTTCTCTGCAGCTGAGGCTTCTGCATCCATTTATTGTTATTTATTTAACAGTTTTTCTATACCGCCTTTGTCCAAAGCGGTTTACAAAGAACAACATAACAATCTCAGTAGATTTGTTTTGCAATAAATAGGGGGAAATAACTTGGAGATAAATATGTGGTTAACTATGAGGAAGGGAAATGAACTAGTGGTTTAACAGAAGATCAGGTACATGGTGAAGTAAACTTCATATTCCAGATAGGGAAAAATGTAAGATTGATCTGTTCAACCAATCAGGGTAGTATGTTACAGTTCTAGTTAGGTATTGTCATTGGGTCCATAGTACAGTATGCCCTCATACAGTCGCGCTTCGTGATTCGCAAATTCACAGATCCGCGAAAATTTCATTGGAACTGAACTTATTTGCATCCGCGATTTTTTCGCACATCCGCGAAATCCTCGAAAAACCCTACAGAAGTTTTTATGTTTAATTTTCATAGTAATCTATATGTCTTCATGCTTTTAAATGAAATTAAAGTATTTGGGAGCATGACTGGGGTCATATTTAGGGTTTAAACTATAGAAATAAGCATATATTACCATTTTTAGTGACACTACCAAATATCTGCGAATCCTCCATATTTGCGATGGGTTCTGGAACCTAACCTCGTGAATGTCCGAGGTCTGACTGTATTCACTGAAGAGATGTGTTTTGAGTAATTTTTTTAGATCTTTAATGGATTGTGCTGCTCTGATGGCTTCTGGTAAGGAGTTACAAATTAAAGCACTCTGAGGTCCCTCTCCTTGGTCCGATTCTTTTTAACATCTTTGTTAGTGATATTGTGGAATGGCTGTCAGGTAAGGTTCGCCTCTTTGTGGATGATACCAAAATCTGCAATAGATTAGACACCCAGGAAGCAGTAGATAACAAGAAGAGGGATCTAGCTAAGCGTCAAGAATGCTCAAGAATTGGCAGCTGTGATTTAATGCTAAAAAATGCAGGGTCATGCATTTGGGCTGCAAAAATCCAAGGGAGGGGTACAGTGTAGGGGGCGAAGTACTTCTGTCCATGAAGGAAGAACAGGACCTGAGAGTGATTGTTTCTGATGATTTTAAAGTGGCTAAACAGGTGAAAAAGATGATGGTAAAAGCCAGGATGCTTGGGTGCATAGGGAGAGGAATGGTCAGCAGAAAAAAGGAGGTGATAGTGCCTCTGTATAAGTTTCTAGTACGACCTCATTTGGACTATTGTGTGCAATTCTGGAGATCACACCTTCAAAAAGATATAAACAGGAAGGAATCAGGGCAGAAGGTGGCTACTAAAATGGTTAGTGATCTTCATTATAAAGCATACAAGGACAGACTTAAAGATCTTAATATGTATGCGTTAGAGGAAAGGCGGGATAGAGGAGATATGATAGAGATGTTTAAATACCTCCATGGCGTAAATGCACAAGAGGAGAGTCTCTTTTGATTGAAAGCAAATTCTGCCATGAGGGGACATAGGATGAGGGTGAAAGGGGATAGACCCAGGAGTAATATGAGTAAATATTTATTTATGGAAAGAATGGTAGATATGTGGAATAGTCTCCCAGTGAAGGCAGAAGAAACGAGGACAGTATCTGAATTCAAGAAAGCATGGTACAAACACAGCAGATCTCTAAAGGATAAAAGGGGACCTATTGTAGTTGATATGGAAAGGCAGACTAGGTAGGCCATGTTGTCTTTTTCTGCAGTCGTGTTTCTATTTTTCTTTGGTCCATGCAGACCAACCTCTCTTCCCCTATCACATATGATTCCTTTGGATTTCTGCATCCCAAGTGCACGATTCTGCACTTCTTCTCATTAAATCTTAACTGCCAAGCATTAGACCATTCTTCCAGTGTTTTTAAATCTTTCCTCATGTTGTCCACTCACACAGAAGTGTCCACTCTTGCAAATTTTTGTGTCATCTGCAAAAAAGCAGACTTTTCCATTCAGTACTTCTGCAATATCACTCACAAATATATTAAACAGTATCGATCCCAGGACTGATCCCTGAGGCATGCCACTTTGCACCTACCTTTCTTCTGAGTGAGTTCCATTTACTATGTTCTGTTGTCTTTCAGTTAACCAATTTCTGATCCAGTTCTCCACCTTAGGACCTATCCCCAGACTGCTCAGTTTATTGATAAGCCTCCTTTGAGGAACAGTATCAAAGGCTTTGCTGAAATCTAGGTATATCACATCCATCGCATGCCCTTGATCTAGTTCTCTGGTCACTAAGTCAATGTATATAGGTGTTTGTATTTTTTATTGTAGAGTGCCAGCTAAATAATTAAACAGTTATAATTTTTGCTGCATTTAAATTGTATAGCCACTGAATGAGAACCTCTGCTCCCTTTTTGAGTATTTTGGGGCACCAACTCATCCCTCACCTGTTTGAAATACTGGTTTCCTATCTATGTGGAGGCCTATTCTCTTTTGGATGTCCAGTCCCTTGTGTGGCCAGGCAGAATTGGGACGTACAGCGGTAGACTCAGTTCTGATCCCACGGGTCTAGACTTGCCCACGGGATCAGAATTGATCTACTGGCCTGAATGTGCAGACTGGCCCTGATTCTGATCAGCCACACGGCCAGGCACATACCTGGCTAACTCAGTCAGGCTCCTGAATGGAGCCATAGAGCCATGGTGTCCCATCGCCATGGCACTTCAGCTCCATTCAGGAGTAGAAAATGTCGGCCACTGCCTAGAATGTCCTTTCCCAGCAGCCAGACCCCCAATCTGGTCCCCATAGCCAGGGTCCAGCTGCAGAGAACCTCCTGCATGCCTCCTGGTTTTGTCCCCTCTGAGGTGGAATAAGTCCACCATCTAACCGGCCTATCCTGGACATAAAGGGCCAACCTCAGAATCGACCCTGTATGTCGGGAATGATGACCCTCCCATAGTCTGCCCTCACTCCATCTTTTGCCCGCTCCCTCCCGCCCCTGTCTAAAGCTCCCCGTACAACTCTGCTGTTCGTACAGGGAGACTTTGTGCGGGATTGGCAGGGGTACGACTAGCAGGAATGTATGTCCAGGCAGTGCAAACATCCCCGCTATTTGTGGCTCAGAATATGCAATTCTGTCGCCCCACTCTTGTCTCCCCAAATGAAGCAGTCAAACTATGCCCATGGTGATGGGTGCTGCTTTCACTCCACCATGGAACACCTTCAACATGCTCTAATGCTAAATGCATAGCATCAGGGCATGTAGTGGAGGCATTTGCAGATATCCAGCTAACCAGCATTTACATGGTTTGCAGGTCTGCAAACTCTGTAAATGCCTTTGAATATCCCCCTATATGTTCTATGCAATCTTCCCATCCATAGACACTACTAAGCTCTAGGGGCAGAATTTTCAAAGGCATTTGCATGGGTAACTGTCCTAGTTACCCGTGTAAATGCCTTATCCGGGATTTTCGAAAGGCACTGTCATGGGTAGTGCCTTTTGAAAATCTCAGATAAGTCCCCCAAGCGCCCAGATGCTATATGGTTAGCATTGGGGTGTACTGGGGGCATTCCGGGGGCAGAGGATAGTGCTAAATGGGTTGCAGCAATTTTTGATACTACCCGCTTAACCCTCTGCGCCTTAAAAATAGGTAAGGTTTTTCCTCGCCTATCTTTCAGGCGCAGGGGCTAAGCGGGTAGCATCGAAAATTGCTGCTACCCAGCTAGCTCCCGTGGCTTCCGGGTTGTGCAGTGCGAACCAGATTTTCAATGCTGGAGCCTCATATGACCCCGGCATTGAAAATCCAGGTTAGATAGACGGCGGGTGGGCTCTGCGCTGACATGGCACATAGCACCCCTCAAATGAAAATCGGGCCCTACAATTCTTTCCTCTCTCTGAGATTCTCTGCACTTGTCCCATGCTTTCTTAAATTTAGATCCAGTCATTGTCTCCACCACTACCACACCAATTACTGTTTCAATAAAGAAGTATTTCCTTAGTTTATTTATGAGTCTATCCCCTTTCACCTTAATCCTATGACCCCCTCATTCCAGAGTTTCCTTCCAATTGAAAGAGGCCTGCCTCCTCTGCATTTATGAAAGGATATATTTAAATGTCTCTGTCTGAACTTGAGTGGAGCATGGGCAGAATGTGCGAGTACATGCATAAATTATAAAATGCTAAAATGTATGCAAATACTTAAAAGTTATAGGGGTTATATTAGAAGAACTATCCATGCTCTAGACATCTTAAAACAGGCATACAGACTTCCAAAGCATGGAGACATCCTTGGAGTCATTTTAGAAAGCGGTTTTAAAGATGGCCCCAGAGCGAGGATGTCCAAATCAAAATGTACGCATGGTATAGGCATGTGAGGGGGCATCCCCGAGAACCTGGACATCCTCACCCGATTTGAAAAATGCCCTGTACTTCTCATGTCATCATCAAGGGGCATCCACATATAAATTCAGCCTCTTTGTCATCTTGACTCCTAGAGGTAGTTCCATGATACTACCACTTGGGTCAGAGGTTCTATTTTGAACCCGTATGTCTGACAGAGCTCCTGCTCCACCCTAGATCACCATGGAGAGCCCCAGGCAAGAGCCAGAAGGGTAGTCATGGTGCTGAGGGCTTCAGGGGATGGGGGACTAGCCATTCAGTCAGGGGAATTCAAAGGAAGCAAGGGTAGTTATGTCAGGGGTTCTGGGAAGGGAAGGTAGTCAAGATGCTAACGGGTCTGAAGGGGGTGGTATATGGTGTGCTGTTAAAGAGGTTGAAATGTGTGTCAGGTGGAGGATTTGGGGACTGGAGGATGATCTTGTGCTGTTGGGGATGGGAGCTGAGGTGGTTGGGTTTGGGGGTTGATTGTACCAGCAACTACAGTGCAGATTGCAAAAAACTACCATTTGCATTTGCAATTGCTAGAACTTACACCTGTAAAGCCCTGTGAGACCCTGCCCTTTTTCACACATCTATGTTTATAAATCCCTGCTGCCCTTGTACGTGCTGGGAAATACATGTGTTTGTCTACCTCCATACAAATATTTTGCAAAAAGCTCTGTGTTCAGCAGAGCCTTTTGCAAAATACTGGGCGAATTCTGCACAGCCTGAGCTAAAAGTCTCAGTTCTCTCCATAACCTTTCTAAAATGAGCCTTCACATGTGACTAATAAAACTGCAGCCTACGACTTGCCCAGATATATAGATGGCTGTCTTATCTAGGGACAGGGAGAAGGATAAACCTATAACAGCTGCACTTGTTAGTGGTAACGTATGAGAAAGATTCACAGAAGGTAACTTGAAAACAAATAAAATAATAATTAATGAAATACATGTGTACTTTTGAAAAGTTTCTTAATCAGCTTGGAAAAATATATAATCTGCTATGGCTCTGAACATTATGTAGCTAAGAATCTATTTAAATATTGTATAATACAAAATGGAGCACAATATTGTCAGTTTTGTATTCGGATGCAATTTGTAGATGTACAAAGTTAGCCATTCTTAGTGATAAAATAGTTTGGGAGACAAATGATGAGAAATGGGATTCAGCAAGCATAAAAAGCTAAGTACTCAGCTCAAGTGTCCATTTGATGTCTCATTGAGGATTATACAATTATTAACTTCAGTAAATAGAACTGAGGTGTCCTGGTTTAGCTTTGTTATCAAGGTAATTTGACAAAGTCATTTCTCTGCAGACAAGCAGGGGAATGCAGGCATACTCCATGGTGCCATCCCCGACAGCGTCCATGTGCCGGGCTCTCCCCCAGCTTAGAGAAGTCCTTTGGACTTCTCCACACATGTGCAGTAGCTGCTAAGCGCTATTCCCGCCTATGCCATTTTTATTTTTTCCACTGCAGACCAGGCTGCCACAGCTCTCTCCCTCCTCCAATTACTTTGGGGTTTTCTTAAAGTGCATTTGCATCGGCGTTTCAGTGCAATGACTTTCATTTTTGTTTCCTCCACTGCAGCTTGGCCCTGTGGGCGCCCTTTGCAGTTTTTTAATTTTTCTCTCACATGCTGGTGCCGCTGCTCACGGCTCCATGCTGTGCAGCCCTTCCTTCTTTTAAAAAAAAATAAAAGAAGAAGCAAAGTCACTGGCAAGGCACAGCAGGCTGTTTAAGTTGCTCCTTGTCTTTTTATCCCTGCAAATCAGCTTTGGCATCGAGTGCTGAGGAAAGAAGCATTGGAAATGTCAGCACAGTCTTCAGTGAGCCCTGCCCTTATCGAGCCCAGACCAGGCATGATTGGAGCTCCATAGGGTGGCCACGTGTCCAGAGGCAGACTCCCTACTAGCACCAACGGCGTTGCAGCCTACCCAAAGCCTGCTTATCTATGCTGGAGGCTCCATTCCTTCACCTCGCATTTCTTCCTGATTCCAATAAAGACTGGAGGATTACATCCCATCTTATACCTTTGGGACATAAATTGTTACATCAAAAAAGAAAAGTTCAAAATGACTTCTCTCAGTACAATCCTTCCTTTGCTCAGTCAACATGACTGAATGGCCTATCTGGATCTGAAAGATGCCTACACTCACATTCCCATTCACTCTTTGCATAGGAAGAACCTTTGCTTCAGGTTCAAAAGTCAATACTACCAAAACAAGGTACTCCCTTTTGGCCTTTCTGCTGCACCCTGTTTATTCACAAAGAGCAGCATTCCATCTGGGATGTCCATGTCCCGTGCACCCAATTGGAATCGGATGCACAGGGGTAAGATGCAATTCTGATCCTGTGGGGCACGTCTAGTTCCGTGGAATCAGAATCATGATTAGACCCGGTTGGCCTGCTTGTACAGGCCTCCATCCGGCTAGTCAGGGCTCCATTCAGGAGCCGCGATCCTTGGCCACTGACCAGTTCTTTTATTCCCCACAGCCCAACTCCGATCTAGCCTCCCGAAGATAAGGTTGGACTGTGGGGAATCCCCTCCACCCCCTCCACCCCCTCCACCCCCTCCTACCATTTCCGACACCCAAGTCTGCTGTCCCCAGTCATCTAGGGGAATGTATTCCACTTCAGAGATGGAATAAGTTTCCCATTCAGCCTGCCAGCCCTGGATGTACAGGGCCAACATCAGAATCAACCTTTACGTCCGGGGCCACAGACCCCCCACTGTCCACCCTAACCCCGGCCCCTTCCCGCCCCCATCTAGCCTCTCCATACAAACACCTTGTTCATACGTGGAGGTTAGCCAGGGATGCAGAGGGGGCCGAATAGCTATTCACGGCTTGGAATGACCCTGAAAATGTCTAGCAGTCATCACAGGCTAACTCCGGTGGTAGGGACATTGCATTTACCCATATCTGGACAATTGGCTCATATCAGGACCCTCTGCAATGGCAGCGAGCTACATGATTCATGACACCATAACCCTCTTTCAAGCCAAAGACTTCGTCATAAACAAACAGAACTCTCATCTCAACCCTCAGCAGAATCTGTGCTTCAATGGGGCATGCATAGGCACATTATAGGCAAAGCCTTTCTTCCCAACAATAAGCTCAAACGTCCGCAACACCTCAGCAGTAGACTGCTTCATCTCCGAGCTACGACTGCTCACACCCTGCTTCAGTTACTGGGCCACATGGCAGCCTCTGTACATGTTATACCACTTGCAAGACTGTACATGTGTCCTCTTCAGTGGCATCTCAGAGCACACTAGAATCAACACACACAGCCCCTCCGGGAAAAAATCCCATTGGGCACAAATGGAAATGTAGAACTTCACAACCGTTTACTTTGATAGACAGTTACACCACACCTGTCAGTAGGTTGCCTATTCAACTCACCCTAATGACAGATGCATCCACCTATGGTTGGGGAGTATACCTACTACATTTGTCCACACAAGGACTCTGGTCATCACGAGAATGCTCCCTTCCCATCAATGTGTTTGAACTTTGGGGGATCCTCTATGCCTTGCAGGTCTTCTTACACAGGGCCAGCAACAAGATCCTCTTGATTCAAACAGACAATCAGGTATCCATGTTCCACATCAACAAACAAAACAGAGTGGTATCTTTGCCCTCTCAATAATCACTTTGTTCAGAGCAACCTACCTGCCAGGAGCTCAGAACCAATTAGCACACTCACTAAACTGATACCTGGAACCTCATGAATGGTCCCTTGACACCAAGGTGGTAAGCACGCACTTTGCACAATGGAGCACTCTGGATGTAAATCTCTTCACTACTGCAGACAACGCCAAATGCTCCATCCACCCAAGTCCTCTCTATTGGGCACATGAAGACACACTTGTTCAGTTATGCCTTCCCTCCTTTTCAACTCATCAGTTGCATTCTTCTCAAGATATGCCAGGGCAAAGCATCAATCATCCTCATTGCACCTCAGTGGCCATGACAGTCTTGGTTCCCCACACCTTCTTGCCTTGATAATACAGGGGCCACAGCCTCTGGGCATAGATCCTTTCCTGCTTACTCAACATCAAGGCACATTGCTCCATCCCAATCTCCTTAGCAGCTTGGTGGATCCAAATTCCCCATCATTAGCTATCTCCTTCCCTCGGAAGTGCTAGAAGTCATTACTGCCTCAAGAAAATGAACTACTCAGTTGTCCTAATGTAAATGGTCCCACTTTTTGCATTGGGTGAAGGAACGTCATCAGGACCCTGTTCACTGTCCCGTGGGAAAGGTCCCGACCTATCTATTGCACCTCTCCAAATCTGGCCTGCAAACCATGTCACTCCGTTATCACCTCTCTGCTATAGTGGCTTCCGATGCCTCGGTGGAGGGCAAGCCCATTTCAGGTCACCCACTTACCTTGAGGTTTATGAAAAGCCTCATGAATACCAAACCTCCCATCAAACCACCTCTTCCAGCTTTGGACATGAATGTGGTCTTAGCAGAGCTCATGAAATCTCCCTTCGAACCCCTCGGATCACCTTGTCTAAAGCATCTTACCTAGAAAACAGTATTCCTTGTCACAATAACCTCTGCAGGAGGATCAGTGAACTTCAAGCACTCATACACTAACCTCCTTACTTGCAGTTTCTTCTTAACAAAATGCTCTTAATGACACATCCTAAATTCCTCCCCAAAGTTGTATCAGAGTTTCACCAATCCATTGTACTTCCCACCTTTTTCCCTGCTTTCAAGACAAACTCGCCAGAACAATCCCTGCATACCTTGGATTACAAGCAAACTCTACTCTATTACTTACATGTGACCAAAGATTTCAGATCATCTTTGCAATTTTTTGTCACTTTCAATTATAACAACCCTGGATGCCCAGCTTTCAAAAAAGACTATTTTGTCCTGCATTTTGGACTGTATCTCCTTCTGCTATGACTAGGCTCACTTACTGGCCCTGGGTCGAGTTGGGCCCCACCACTTATGTGCAACTGTAACCTCGGTAGCAAATTTGTCCACAGTCTCAGACCAAGATATCTGCAGGACAGTTACTTGGACATCGTTTTATACCTTTACCAGTCACTACAGCTTGGATCACTCAACAGTGAAAGATCTAGCCTTCGGGAAAGCAGTCCTCTGAAACCTTTTTGCCCTTTAAGTACATACTTCACTTTCCATCCATCACAGGTTATAGTCTGGGACACACATCCACATCAAAATATGTGGCTCTCAGCTTTGGACTTGCCATGGAATGTGCCTGCATCCTCTCTTTGTCTGCGGAGAAAGTGGAGTTGCTTACCTGTAATGGGGATTCTCCATAGACAGCAGGGGTATGCAGCCACTCCATCCCGCAAAAAAAAAAGGAAAATGAGACGAGAAAGCAGACAGAATTTTTAAAGGAGAAGGAGAATTGTTTTTTGGGATCTGCCCAAGTTTAAACCTCTTGTATATATGTTCCTTTTTTGGGGGGAGGACTAATGTTCCACAGCGCTGAATGGAACTGGCTTAGATGGGAACAACTTCTCTAAGCTGAGGAAGAGCCTGGTACATGGATGCCATCAGGGACAGTACCTTGGAGTGTGGCTGCATACCCCTGCTGTCTACAGAGAACCCCCATTACAGGTAAGCAACTCTGCTTTCCATGCATAAGTAGCCACATATGCATGTAAATGGCCTCTTATGAAATGCCATCAAGCCTAAAAGTATATGTTTTGGCATTAAGGTTTCTATTTTGCCAGTAGACGTCTACTTTGCCACATGGGCAGAGTTTAGGTGAAGCTCAGGAGGAGGTCACAAGTACGTGTGTAGATTATACATGTCTACTTCAAAAATATAGGCATAGATATATACATCAGTTATAGGTCTGGTGTAAACACCTGTGCCTGCAATGTATGTGTGTGTTAAGCTACTTATGCTAGTATTTTATAAAGACAAGTAGTCCTCTATTTGTCTTTATAAATAGGCTTAACAAAGGTGCCTTAAAAGGTGCTTTAACTGGGTGACTCCTTCTAAAATTGCCCTCCGCATATGCAGTAATGCTCTTTTTTTTCCATTTCTGTTGCAACAGTAAATGGAGATTTGTTTTCTGGGTAAAGCTCTCTCTCTAGGGGAAGCAAGACTGACAGTCCCTAAACCCCAAACCTTGTTAAGTGCAGTTTCGGTCCTGGGACCTAATGCACTGATTGCTTCCCTAGAAAAAGTCTATTGTATTCTCCATTCAGCTCTACTATTGCAAATCTAATTACATCTAGTATGCTGTTCATTTTCACAGAGCACAGAGAAAGAAAACCCAAATGATTGAGCAATGACTCGATGACCATATTGCAATAATTTTTGAGATTACATCTAAACCACTGAATATGTTACTGTAACAAAATAAAATGGAGATGGTACCAATTGTGCATTATTGGACAGACCACAGGGAACCAATTACTCTGTCAAAACCTGAGATATTGAAGCTTAAAAATCTCACTAAGCTTTATATCAACTAAACAACTGTTAGATATCAAAAAAAGGGCGAGTGAAGTATTTCTGACCACACTATAATTCTTCATTAACATTTCAGGCTACCAAAAAGACTTTTTTCCTCTCTTTTCTGTAAACATCACATGCTCTGTTATGCTTTTGTGTAGTCCCGATTAAGATTGCTGTTATGCCCTAATAGAGCCAAGAAAATGGGAGAAGCTGGAAAAAGAGACTCATTATTTTTTAGATGGCTTCACTTTTCCCATTGGGATCCTGTAGATTCTACTTAGCAACAGCTCATTCTATCGCTGATTAAGTGGGAAATACAGAGAGTTTCAAAAGGTCAAACCTATAATCAGCTACCCTGCGGGTTTGACATGGAAAACCTCTTAGTGCGGGTTGGGTTTATTGCAAGTGTATAACAAGTTGCAGGAGGGGATGTGGCATTGAGACAGAGATAGTGCTTGCACAGACCCAAGGTAATCAAGCTTTTAATAAAGTTGTTTACTTTCTACGTGAAGCAGATTTTACAAATATAATATTTCATATTTCCGATTGTATAACAGTTCAGGAATTAGCTTATTCTTAATGTAGATCTGATATTCAGGATTACTAAACTCACAGCATCTTGACAATTCATCTGAGTTACTACTACTACTATTACTGATCATTTGTATAGTGCGACAAAGCATGGTACATATATAGTAGATGCTTTTTTTCAGCTGCCTCTATGAAGGGGATTTTATAAAGAGAAGTAGGCTGGAGCAGAGGAATCTGTACTACAGTGCTGTGGTGATTTGTGGCAGTGGCAGCCCTTCTGGGGTAAGAGCAGTGTCGGGAGAGAGACGTTGTGGGAGAATGGGAGAGGCCCCACCCTTGGAAGTGAAGTCTGCGAGAAGTTGCCAGGGACTTTAAATTTCATTGCAGCTGTGTCGTGGTTGCATGACCAAACAGGTACAAACCATTTGGTGCCCCTTTTGAGCCACTTTGGGATTGTTTGGGGTCCATCAGGGCACTTTTTGTTTGGAGTAATACCTAAAGCAGGGACGAGGAAGGGGACAAGTAAGAACTCTGAGACTTCTACTCCTAAAACTATTGGCCCTGTGGATGGACATCTGATGCAGGGCAGATCTGACTCTTTAGCTGGTGCTTCCAGATGATCTCCCTCCTTCCTGGACCTGCCTTGAACCCTATTAGCAGGCTCGGTCTTAAATTTATTTAGTTTTTAGTGCATACCTTTCTAGGGGAGAGATCAAGATGGGTTACATTCAGGTACAATATGAATTTCCCTGTCCCCAACTCACAACCCTGAGGCAATGGAGGGTTAAGTGGCTTGCCCAAAGCCACAAGAAGTGCCAGTGGGATTTGAATGCTGGTCTTTTTGGCTCTAGGCTGCTGCCCTAACCACTAGGCCACTTTTCCACCCCATCTGTTGTTAGGGGATTCTAGAGTTTGTACTCGTTTAAGGGCCAACTCTCAAGAGAGTCATTCCAAAGTTCCTTTACTTGTTGCGATTACAGTTTTTGAATTAGGAATATCATCAGATCTGGGTGATGCAGCTACACCTAATGTTACATTAGTAGATATCTGGAAAACTGTTCATTTGCTTAGATATAGTTAATCAATCGATTCCGTTTTCACAGGAAACAGTGGTGACATTGCAAGAATAGTAAAATAGACTCCAGGCATTGAGCAGAAATCTGTGAAATTTTAGTCACAATTGGGAACTTTACAATCTGCTAGCGTTTCAGCTATAAAACACAATTTGAACCTTCATGTGCAGTGAATATAATTCGTAGTGGGAATTTAAGGTTTCTGTATCATCTAGGAAACATTTTGCTGAGATTTTAAAGTTACCTAATGTGGTTTCTATTATCATTTCCAATGTATATTTACTTTCATGATCCATCCCAGAAGATGGCCCCAAAATGACACAGGAGGAGGCTTATTTATCTGTTTCTTTAGATTTAACTAATTTCCTTTAAATGTCTCAAGATGTAATCCCCTCTGGGGCCACATTGGTGGCATCTTTGCTTACCGAGATGGACAAGGATTTGATTCTGAAAACGTATTTGTGTAATAAGGAGACTTTGTTTTGTGGCCAAAGTTGTAACATTTCCAGATGTGTCTAGAGAATTCAGGCTTCCAGGAAACGTTTTCTCCGGTTGAAGCCATGTTTGTTGGCAACTGGAACAGTCTTCCTATCAGGGGACTAAGTAGACGTCCTTTGACCTGACACAGTTAGAAAGTTTCTGGTTGGTAAAGGGTGAGCTCTGGCCAGACAGATCTGACGAGTCTCCTTTTGATATTGCCTAGGAATGAAATGCCCTAGTTACAATATTTTGTTAGCACTCAGAAGCAGAATAGAAATTGCTCCTCTTTCTCCCTGTGATGTGGACTACGATGGTGCTTTGTCCTTTGTCATTTTAGTTCCTATTGCATAATTCAGGTGTTTGTTTCTTTTACTTTATGGAAAAATTGAAAAAGTGTAAATAAAAAAAGGGTCAGGGTTTCACACGTGGATGAGCAGCTACCTAAAAAGAAAAAAAAGAGAGACCTAGGCGCCTACTTGTTATTATAAAGTAGCAAATCTAGCAGATGTTAACACCAGCTTTTGAGACGGGGTAACTGTCTATGCCTATCCATTTTAGGTATGGGCGTAAACTATTGAATTTTATAATCTATGCTTATACTTGCACATTCAACCCTTGATCCACCTAAACTCTACTCCTATGCTTCCTTACTGGCAAGTAGGGGCATGCTTTTATATTGGTTGAAATGTGAGAAGAAGCTATTTCCAGGTATGTGCGCCCACATAAGGGTGACAAATGGCTTAGTAAAATTAACTCATAAGAGCTAACATGAAACAGGGTGAGGAATGGGTGAAGAATGGGAGTAGAACAGGGGAAGACAATACCTTATAGCTAAAGTTCCTGATGTTACTACACATTAAGGAGGTTATTTGCCAAGGTTCACTAAGGTTAGTGTGCATTAATTCATCATTGTAGGGCATGTTTACTAAAGTGCACCACCCGATAGCATGGGGTTTAGCGTGCATTAAGAGAGCCATGTGAAAACGTAGCATGGGCCTTTGCACTAAAAATTGCATGCTATCAAAGTCGCGTTCAATAAGGTGGGGACTGTGCAGGCAGGGGCAGAATGGAGACATTGATATCAATTCACAGTTAGTTTGGGTGTTACTAACCATGAATTGTGCTAGTTGCCGTTAGCATGGGTGTACTTAACACCACCATCGCAATGGGTGCCATTAAGTGCACCTGTGTGCTAGCTTGCATGGTGCTGCAACTTTGTACTGTGCTAACTGCAGCGCTCCCTAAAGTTAGAGCGGGCCCCCCCATGTTAGTAAAGAGGCCCACACATGCATTACTGGCGCAGGCTTTAGTGAACAGGGCCCATGTTATTCAATGGGCATTAACAGTGAATCAATATGCATTAACTTTAGCACACCTCAGTAACTAGCCCTCTGAATGTTAATGTTGCAAATAACGTGCCACAGTTAATGTCGTCTGAATAGGCATGGATGCTCCCAACAGTCAATGAGGATTCTTTGTCATTATTATGCATTAATTTTGACTGTTGACCATTGTTAACTCCAAAATCTTACTGTTCTTTAGTAAATAGGTGATATTGAACCATTGCCTGGTTAGCGACATGCGGTAAAGGCCAGGTGCAGGAAACCTCGGTTTATCTTTTCCCACATATCGCTAACTGGGCAGCGGCTCAATATAGTTGCTGCCTGGTTTGCAAGCAGCAAATTCGGTGAACCTGGATATTCAATGCTGCGTCTTGATATGACCCCAGCATTGAATAGCCAGGTTTAATTTTCAGCACCGGTGGCCCACTTCGTTAGCAGCACTAGCTGCCGTCGTTGAAGATCGGGCCTCAGATGTTTTAATGACTATTGACCTCATAATTTAACTTCTCAGTCATACTTACAGAACAGTAAAGTATTTGAATATCAGATACCTTGCTATTTTATATGAGAATTATACAGAACATACAGCTAGAGCTGAGGTTCTTTAGAGGTGTCACAAAGTGTAGGTATGTAGGCATCCAACCCTGGAATTTTTCTGAAGGGACATAAAAATACACGCCATTTATGCATGGGCTCACATTTGTGAATGGTCATTTACACGCATAGTTTAGCCATTTGCTACTCTGTAAGCATGCGTGTACTTCACTGTGGATGTGCACATGGTGGACTTGGGCAGAGCACAAATTTGTGCAAGTAAGTTATAAAATACTATAATTTGTGCGGGTTTGGGGGGGGGGGTTAGAAATTTAGGTGTGGGCATTTCCACCAGCCCCAGGTTTAATGTGTGGTTTTGGAAACGTACACCTCTATTTTATTAAAAAAAAAAAAAGTAGTGTCTGCTTTTCTTTATAAATAGGCTCAAGACAGTTTTATAAATGGGCGGGTAGTTTTATACAATCCTCCATATGCTTACACTTTTGCTCAATAGTGTGCATCATTGAACAATAGCTAATTAAAAAGAAGACAATGAAAAATCCTGCAAATGACATGGGAAACTGACTAAACTGATTTTTTTTTAACTTCTACACCACTATTAAATAGGGCAGGAATATCTGTTGAAAAAGTGCCAGGGATAGGGATATATATCTATGGGAATTGCTTGGAGAGAGAAGAAGGATATTAGATGGATTACCCTGAACTGTCTGCATAATGGCTGAGGTTACACTCCACTATGCCAGAATCTCGTGGTAGGCCCTAAGCACTTTCACTCTAAAATGTGCAGATATAGTGGCAAACAGGGAGGCCCAACACATGTGCAAGAATGTTGTTTGCTCAGGGCCCCACACCATCTTCATGCTGCACATGCTGTCTGAGTGAGTGTGTCCCGACCCCCAACCATTTGCAAGGCCAGCCCGCACATGGCCCTGTGCCTGCCTGTCTGGCTTCAGAGGGAGCCTCGGCTCACCTCTGCACAGCCACTAAAGTGAAGAGCAGCATTTTTCTTCACTCCGGTGGCTGTGTTCTCTTTCAGCCCGCCAGCACACTGATTACCGGGAGGTTAAAGGGTATTTCCTGTTTCACACAACACAGAAAATGCACTTTAACCTCCCGGCAATCAGTGCGCTGGTGGACTGCAAGATAACATAGCCACTGGAGTGAAGGAAAATGCTGCTCTTCACTCCAGCGGCTGTGTAGAGGTGAGCTGGGGTTTCAGGCCTCCCTCTGAAGCCAGTCAGGCAAGCATGGGGCTCTTCAGGGGAGGAGGGGGGCTAGGACTGTGAATGGGCGGATGGGGGTCTAGGATAGGACTTGAAATATGCTGATGGGGCTAAGACTGGAAATGGGCTGATAGGGGACTAGGATAGGACTGGAAATGGCTGATGGGGGCTATGACTGGAAATGGACAGATTGGGGGGGAGACTAGTACTGGAAATGAGCTGATTGGGGGAGGCTAGGACTAGAAATGGGTTGATTAGGGGGCTTGGACTGTAAATGGACTAATGGTGTGGCCAGGATAGGACTGGAAATGGGCAGCGGGGGAGCTAGGATAGGCCGGGACATGGCGTATGGGGGGCTATGACTGGAAATAGGCTGATTGGGGGTCTTGGACTGGAAATGGGCTGATGGAGGACTAGAATAGGGCTGGGAATGGGCTGATGGGGGGCTAGGATAGGACTTGAAATGGCTGATGGGGGGGTAGGACTGGAAATGGGCTGATGGAGGAGCTAGGATAGGATTGGAAATGGATGACGGAGGGATAGGACTGGAAATGGACTGATGTGGGGGGGGGAATGGGACTAGAAGAGAGTGGATGCTGGGAGGAGCTGGAACTAGAAGGGAGCTGATATTGCTGGAGGACATAGAGGATGGGGATGGAGGAGGAAAATATATTTTGTAATGGAGGGATGAAAAATATACGATTGGCCGGGTATTGGGAGAGTAAGTGGGGATTGCAGATGAAAGGATGAAATTTGAGTGGATAAAAAGGGAATAAAGGGGGGGCGGAGCCTGATGTCCAACGGGGTAGACGCCTTGTGCTGAAGCTCCCGAGAGGCCTACACAGAATCCTGACTGAACTCCTGCAAAACTTCACTATTTTGTTTTAAAATCGCCGGGGCGCATCGGAGGGATGGCGGGACCTAAACCACAGCGCCTAGATTTCGGCTCCCCCACTTCGTCGCACGGCAAACGCTCCAAAACGGAACTGCCTTCCCCGCATAAGATGGCGCCGCTCTGTGAGAGCCCTGAAATGCAGCGGGTGATACTCGAGGAGATTCGTGGTGTAAAGGAACTGGTACAATCCAACGGAGAAGCGATCCGCGCCATGCGTGAGGACCTTACCATGATGCAGGAAAGGCTCGAGGGCCTCTCGTTGCGCCAAGACAAAATGGCGGAGACTCTTGAATCGCACGCGGTGCGAATGGGGAAGATCGATAAAGCTGAACGCCAGATTTTGCTCCTTCAAAAGGAACTTGAAGATAGCAATAATAGAGCTCGTCGCAATAACATTCGACTCATTGGAGCTCCAGAGGGCGTAGAAGCAGGAGATCTGCGGGAATATCTGGGCAATATTCTACCCTCTCTATTGAAGACGACGTTTCTTAAGGACCTGGAGATAGACCGGGCACATCGTGTCCCCACTAATATGGCGCTCAACCGGACGACTCCCAGGCCCATCATTTTTCGGCTACTGCGCTATCAACAAGCTGAGCAAATTCTGGCTGCTGCCCGGGCTAATCATCACCTCGAGATAGATGGGCATAAAGTGTCTTTCTTCCCTGATCTCTCTAAGCCCACGATGGACCGCCGAAAGAAGCTTCTTGCTTATCGCCCTCGCCTTCAGCAACTGCAGGCCCGATTTGGTCTCCTGTATCCGGCAAAGCTACGCGTTACGCTGCATAACCATACCAGGACCTTCGAGGATCCTGACCTCCTCGCTGCATTTTTGGACTCTAAAGAAGCTGAACTGATGCGTTGATGTTACCTCAAGCTGTGTTGCTGTTCAAAGCTCTCTTAAATCTCTACCTCATTGGGGCCTATCGCAGTGATTTCGCTGCGGACGCGGTTGGACTGCTCTCCTGACCTACTTCTTTGAACCGCCATCCTGCTTCTCTGCACCCTTCGGTGGCTCCCGGGACTTGTTCCTGCTGCAGGGAGTATGGCCAGTATCGGGCCTTCTCTGGGGCTTCCCCCCGCAGACTCATGGTCGCCAGTAATAGTTGGGGTTTTGCTTCTTCTCTAGTGCACTTCGGTGCCTGTCTCTTTTTTTTTTGGGGTTATTTATGCTTTCTACCAAAAGTTTATTATTTCATGTCGTGTGTACAGTCATTTGCTACCAGTATGCATAGTTTAGGGAATAATGTGCAACTTCATGTTCTCTCAGAATTTTGTATATTACTAGATGGCTTTCTGTAAGCTCTTATCATTGAATGTCAAAGGTATCAATAGTCCAATCAAAAGGAAGAAAATTCTTAGCTATTTGAATACGGAGCATGCTGATTTAGTACTGCTTCAAGAAACGCATTTAAATGCTAAAGAAACACTAAAGCTTAATGTCAAGCCTTATGCTGTTGTGGCGTATTCTCCCGCTGTTGCTAAACGCTGTGGTGTTGCCATACTTGTTAAGAAATCCCTGCAGGCCACCGTGCTAGATATTAGCTCAGATAATGAGGGTAGATGGGCTCGCGCTCATCTCAAAGTGGGGGATCTAGAATTCACGTGTATTTGTATTTATGCTCCAAATGTTGACAATCCTGGTTTTTTTGCTAAAATTGCACAAGCTGCGCAAGCCTCCGCTCATACCCCACTAATACTGGGAGGAGACTTTAATCAGGTCCTCGACCCTTTGGTGGATCGGCAGCCGCCTAGAACCTGTGGTCCACCCAAGAGTCTCTCCATACTTACAGCTATGATCGCTGATTTGGCTTTGGTGGACATATGGAGGTTATTGAATCCTTCTGATTTGGATTTTACCTTTTTCTCCGCTCCTCACCAATCACAATCCCGAATAGATTTTTTTCTTTTATCTAAAACATTGGTATCGCAGATTGGTATGGCTAAGATTCACCCCTTGCACATTTCAGACCATGCTGCCATATCTTTTACGATACACACTGCTGCGCAAAATGCAAGTCCCCGAGCATGGTCTTTTGATAGGTCTCTCCTAGACCAACAGGATTTTCAAACTGTAATACGGGCTGCCATACAAGATTACTTTCATTTTAACTCTCCCCTAGACAAAACTAAATGGGCCGGTGGGGAGGGTGTTAAGGCGTCTATTCGAGCCACGGTGACTAGTTATCAAATCCGTCTTGGGAAACAAAGAAGGCAACAATTGGTGATCCTTGAACAACAGATACAGGCTGGTGAACGTATTCTTACGTCCCGAACAGACCCATGTGTTCTGCTTCGTTTGCAACGTCTCCGTTTTCAGTACAACAAAGATTTTGCATAATGCCGCTGTTAGAAATATAGCTTCCCAGCAGGGATTGTATTACCGGGAAAATAATCGCGCTGGTAAACTACTAGCTAATGCTTTGAAGGGGAAAAAAGAAGCCAAACGGGTAGCAGCTCTCCGAAGCCCATCTGGGAATGGCCTTGTCACAAAAGATCATGAGATTTTAGAGCTTTTTTCGCGATTTGTATGCTAGCTTGTATAAATCTGAATGTGAGTTTGTTCCTGAACATTTCGACCGCTTGTTAGCTGGTGTACAGCGTCCTACTCTCTCGGCTGAGGAATGCACGGCCCTTGATCATTCGTTTACTCTTGTGGAAATACAGGATGCAATTAAAAGATGTGCCTCCGGCCGTGCTGCGGGTCCAGACAGCCTTCCGGCTGAGTTCTTCAAAACTTTCAGCTCTGATCTGGCCCCGTTTTTGCAGCAATACTTTACTACCCTAGTAGCCGACGGATCCTCCCTTGGTTCCTTTTCAGAGGCCAACATAGTGGTCTTTGAGAAGGAGGGGAGAGACCCATACCTGACAGCCAATTACCGACCCATCTCCCTGCTTAACGCAGATTATAAAATCTTCGCCACTATTCTTTCTACTCGGCTCTCTCACAAAATGACCACTTTAATACATCCAGATCAATGTGGGATTTATTCCCGGCAGATCAACTGCTGATAATGCCAGGGACTCTTTGTCATGTACTAACTAATATGGCCTCCCACGATCGTCCATTGGTTGGCCTTTCCCTAGATGCCGAAAAAGCCTTTGACCGGCTAGAATGGCCATTCCTATTTGCGACCCTCCGTTGGTTTGGTTTCGGCGATAATTTTCTCCGTTGCCTTCAAGTGCTATACTCTCAACCAACTGCTAGTGTCTGTGCCAACACATTGAAGTCCCAGCCATTTTTACTGCAAAGAGGCACCCGTCAGGGGTGCCCACTTTCCCCCTTACTTTTTGATCTTGCGTTAGAACCCCTAATCCTGTTAATCCGTCAGTCTCCACATATCCACGGCGCTCCCTTTCCCCGTCGGGATATAAAAGTCTCAGCGTATGCAGATGATCTTATGCTTTTTGTTTCCTTAGACTCCGTATCTGTTGTTCTGGATCTAATTGACCGCTATTCTCAACTTTCAGGTTACAAAATTAATTGGACCAAATCAGTCGCCTTTCCCCTAAACCACCAGGTTCACCAAGCAGACTTGCAAACCTTTCCTTTTGTATGGCAGCCCCGTATGGTAAAATATTTAGGGGTACATTACTGTTATCCTCTCGAAGAAACCGTCGCTTTTAATGTCAAAAATTTAATCACCAAGGTCCGTGAGCTCACCCAACGTTGGTCTCCACTTACTCTTACGTGGTGGGGCCGTATGGATACCATAAAGATGATGATTGTTCCCAAGGTTAATTATGTCTTAGAAATGTTACCGTGCCTTCTCCCTCGACACACCTACAAAGATATCGAGGGCCTGTTGATCAGATTTTTGTGGCAGAACAAACCGCCTAGAATAGCGAAACATAAACTTCAGTCAGATAAGGAACATGGTGGGATAAGATTTCCTGATTTTTTCAACTATCACCTCTCTTTTCTTCTCAAACAGGGTGCCCGTTGGTTGGACGCTTCTTTCCCGTCCAGACCAATATGGTTAGATATAGAAGAAGACCTCTGTAAGCCCATTCCACTTAGCTATCTCCCTGGAATGACTTTCCCACTGGATGCCCACTATCCACCAATGCTCCTGGATACACTTCGCTCCTTCAATGTTCTCATCAGCTCCCTAGATTCCCTAGCTTGCCCACTAGATAGGCTTCCAATTTGGCATAATGCTCGATTCCAAATTCAACATAAGCCGGTGGCCTGGAGTCCCTGGTATTCCAGAGGCATCTGGACTCCCAATCAACTGTTTCACAATGCTCGCTGGAAGTCCATTAATGAGCTCCATTGTGAGTTTGGCCTTCCTTCTAAATACTATTTTCAACTGCTTCAGTTGCAGCACTGTCTCAAGAGTGCTGGGGTTTTTCCCACACTAACTCCTCAAGACCAAGGGATAACTGAGGTGGTCTCCTTTATTGGGGCTCAGTCCGGTGTTGCTTCCACCTTTTATAAAACTCTTTGTGCTCCTCAGAATGCTGTCCCCACTTCTGCACAGCAGACTTTGGAGCGATAATTGGGTTTAAATATAACCCCTGAACATTGGAACCTCTTCTGGAGCAAAGTGGTTCGTGTTTCCCCCGCTCGGCTTCCTTAACCCAGACGCTTTTCTTCTTTGCCCATCGCTGTTTCTATACCCCTGATAGACTGGCCAAATGGACTTCCACTCTGAGTAATCAATGTTGGACTTGCCATGCAGCTACAGGCACCCTCACTCATGTCATGTACGAATGCCCCGCACTACAACACTACTGGAGCCGGGTCTGGGGTCGTATTCAATCTATCTTACACTTTACTGAACCACTCTCCTGGAAAATAGTGGGACTCCGTTCTGCAGCGGGCATCCCCTCTCTCCCGAAGTCTGCTTACTTCCTCCTTGACTTTCTAATGGGTATTGCCATATCGTTAATCATGAAATATTGGAAAAATAGCTCTTCACTGAGTCCTCTAGAATGGTGGAATTGTGTCTGTCTATATAGTAAGTTTGAACAAATTCCTCGTAGGGCTACCCCTTCCCTTCAGGCCCGCTACCAGGTGTCTAAATGGAAATTACTCACAGATTTCGTGCAGTCGGCCAAATGCTCGCACTTGACTGTCTAGTTATATCTCTCTCTCGATCCATAGTATATCATGACTGTTATGTTTATGTTCTAACATAATTGCTATGGACCCCATGCCTGGGTTAATATCTTTTCTTTTCTTTTTTTATTATCTAGAGAAGAAGCATAGGGGGGGAGGGTTGATGGGGTTATTTTCCGGTTTATTCCATTTTATTTTGATGCAATCATCCTTGTTTTATTACTGTGTGTATTGTTATTGTTATAAAATGAAAATAAAAGTTTAAAAAAAAAAAAAAAAGGGAATAAAGAAAGAAATGGAGGAAACAGCAAAAGGGGAAAAATCAGTATTTTAAAGCAGATGTGGAGAGAGAATGGAAAAAACTGAAATAGAGAAGAAAGGACAAATAGACAGGGGATAATGGAGAGTTAGGAGAAGATGCAAAGAAAGCAGAAAAAAGCGACTGGGGCAATTGCAACTAAAAAATAAAATACCCAAACAACAAAAGGTAGAAAAAAACCCTATTGTATTTTGAATTTATTAACTGGAATATGTCAACTTTGGGAAATGTGCATCTCTAACATCTTTATGTTTTTTTGAGTACATGAGGAAATTAATTTATGGTTTTATTTCTGCAGTGTTGTTGTACATTCCAAGTTTGGGTTTTGGGGTTCCGAGTTTAATTATTGTCTTGATATTTATAAATTCTGATCCTTTGTTCTATGTTTGGTGATGGTCTATGTTCTGCATATGTAACTGGGCTGAGGTATTCTGTTTATGTAGTTTCTATTTGACAATACTACTTGTTCTCTTTCCCCAGTAGGAGATGTATTGGTATTCTTTGAGATGTATTAGTTTAATATTTGCAGTGTTGCCTTTTGATAGGTAGGGTTTGATGTTTTGTGAGTCCTGGGTTTCCTATGGGTTTTAAATGGGCCGGGTTTATAGTACTTCCTAATGTGCTTAGCAGTTGGCATTAGAGTATAGTAATGTAGAATTTGGGAATCTTTCTTTATCTTTACTGCCCATGCAAATGGTATTCAGACACTCCTTAAGAGGCATGCTTGAAAGTTAATGTGCATTCACAGATGTTAATGTGTGCTAAGTGCAGGAACACTCATTTATTTCTATTGGCACAGTGACTAACACACATTATTATTTAGTAAACATGCCCATAAGTCTATTGTGAGGAGAAAAA
This sequence comes from Ichthyophis bannanicus, assembly GCA_033557465.1. Lineage (NCBI taxonomy): Eukaryota > Metazoa > Chordata > Amphibia > Gymnophiona > Ichthyophiidae > Ichthyophis > Ichthyophis bannanicus. Next base: position 632,495,065 of record CM066032.1, read on the forward strand.
AAAAGACTCGTGAAGGGCTCCTTTGAAAGCCGACTAAAATTTTAGATGGGCAACATACACATTTTAAAATAAATAAATTAAATTTATGCAAATGTGGTCCAGTGGATATGCAAATGAGGCCCCGCAATGATTCTTCACACCTGACCCCACATCACCCTTGGGCCACCCCTGGCGATAAACACCAACTGAATATCTCAACTGGTATGAAGTCTTTTAAATAGTCTAATGCTAAACCATGTGACTGATAGTCTAGAACAGCCACTAGATAGTGAATGACTGAGTCCAGGTGCTCCAAATCAATAATCTCTAAACATTAGGCATAGATCAATGGTTAGAGCAGTGGGCTGGAACCAGGAAAATCAGGACTTAAAGCCCACTGACACTCCTTGTGGCTAAGTAGTCTTCCACCATCTCAGATACAGACTTAGAAGGTAAGCCTTCTGGGGAAGGGGAAATACCTGAATGTAACTTGCCTTGTGCTACAATTGAAAAGACGTGAGCGGAGCAATAATGGAAAAGTCACAAAGGGTATTGTTTCAGCTCATTTTTCATTAGCCAATAGTGCTTGAACTTTGAAGAGAGTGCAGCATACACATGCATTCACCGGTAACATTTTTGAATTATATTTTTGAAATGTAATTTTGAATTATAGTTGCATTAAAAAATTGCAAGAGGATCTTGAAAAATTGGAAGACTGGGCATCAAAATGGCAGATGAAATTTAATGTGGACAAGTGCAAAGTTATGAACCTAGGGAAGAACAACCCAAACTATGGTTACACGATGCAAGGTTCCACATTAGGAACCACCACCCAGGAAAAAGATTTAGGAGTCATTGTGGATACCATGTTAAAAACCCTCGGCCCAGTGTGCAGCGGCAGCCAAGAGAGAAAATAGAATGTTAGGTATCATAAGGAAAGAAATGGAAAATAAAACAAAGGATATTATAATGCCTCTGTATCGTTCCATGGTGCGACCGCTCCTTGAATATTGTGTGCAATTCTGGTCACCGTATCTTAAAAAGAATATAGCGTTATTAGAAAAGGTTCAGAGAAGAGCCACCAAAATGGTAAAGGGGATGGAAGGATACTCCTATGAAGAAAGGCTAAAAAGGTTAGGGCTCTTTAACCTGGATAAGAGATGGCTGAGGGGAGATATGATAGAAGTCTATAAATTAATGAACGGAGTGGAACGGGTAAACCTAGATCGATTGTTTACGCTATCAGAATATAGAAAGACTAGGGAACATGCAATGAAGCTACAGGGTAAACTATTTAAGACAAATAAGAGAAAATATTTTTTCACTCAACGTGTAATCAAACTCAAAATTTTTACCGGAGGATGTAGTAAAGGCTGTTAGTGTAGCTGGGTTTAAAAAGGGTTTGGACAAGTTCCTGGAGGAAAGATCCATAAATCATTATTAAAAAGGGACCCAGGATATCAATGCTTGACCTAATACAAGCATTGTGGAACCTGTGTCTTTTGGGGAAACTGCTAGGTACGTATGACCTAGATTGACTACTGTTGAAAACACGATACTGGGCTTGATGAACCTTGGTCTGACCCAGTATGACATATCTTATGTTCTTATGTTCTTAGATTTCTGTCACACAATCTTTGCTTTATTCTTTCTGCTTTTAAAATTTTTTCCCTCCTTTGTAGGCCCTAAAAATGTTGTAGGACCCAGGCCCTGTGTCTACATTGCCTAATGGAAAATCCAACACTGGACGCCACAGTGTAAGAGAGTGAGGTCACATCACATGGGTTAATTAGCAACTAATCATCCAATAAAAGAGTAGTTTTTATTCATAAGTTTTTTTATTTCTATTGTCAATATCTCATTACTATTGTAATTCTACCAATCTGTGATCAATTTGTTCATAATTTGGCAACAAATACTGTAAAATTCAGATTCCAAAGAAAAGCTTGGTTATTTAAAGGCACTTTTTGAAAAGGTGTTTAGGTGAAATCAGTGAAGCCCCTATCAAAATGTCACAAATTCTGTGGGAGGGGCAGCAGTCAAAATGGTCACATGTAAATACCAACTAAAATCACCCTCCATCTGCCCCAAAAGATAAATGTGTCTGCCGCAATATACAGTAGAGCAGGACGGTGACGTGCAGAGTGAAGGGCCAAACAATGGCAAAAGAACAGATGATTTCAGGAATGTGCAATTGTGTGAGATATAGATGTTAGCAGCATCGACCATATAAATGTGCCAGTGCTGGCATTTCGCTATGCACACATGTATATGCTACCACATACGCAAACCAGCCTGCCATTTTAGATACAGCGACATGTATGACCTTTTCAATGCTTCATTAGAGTTGGGAGTGATCCCAGAGGACTGGAGAAAGGTTCATGTGGTCCCTTTACACAAAAGCGGAAGTAAGGATGAGGTAGAGAACTACAGGCCGACTAGTCTGACTTCTGTGGTGAGTAAATTAATGGAAACGCTGCTAAAAGAGAGGATAGTGAGTTTTTTGAGTCCAATGGACTTGGGGTACTTCAAGGAGTACCCCAAGGATCCACCCTATCAGCCATGTTGTTTAACATATACCTACGTCCACTATGCTCAATCATACGCACCCACAACATCAACTTCCACATCTACGCGGACGACATAATGCTCTACGCACCAATTACAACCAACAACCCAAAAAACGAACAGCTAGCAGCCTGCTTCAACGACGTGGCCAGCTGGCTACAGGAGAACAATCTATCCATCAACATAAAGAAAACCGAAGCCCTAATAGTAACAAAAGAACCTGACTTCAAACCACCTACCCACCTCAACATGGGAACCACACAAATACAAATCCAGCCTCAAATAAGATATCTAGGCGTCATCATTGATCAAGCTCTCACCTTCAAACAACAAATCAACAAAACCGCTGGGATGATATTCCACAAAGCTAAAACTATCCAACGACTCAGGCCCCTCCTAGAACCTCACGACTTTAGGACAGTGATGCAAGCTGTGACACTCCCTCATCTGGATTTCTGCAACATAATCTATCATGGACTTCCTGCCTCGCACACCAACCCCCTCCATACTGCCTTAAACACCACAGCAAGGATTATTCAAAATACAAAAAAATGGGAGCACATCACCCCAATCCTAAGAGACCTTCACCTCCTTCCACTGCAAGCAAGAATCAAGTACAAAGCCATCTTACTCATCCACAAAACTATCCACCAAGCACGGAACACCTCACTACACTCCTTACTGCCTCGACCATCCCACAACAGATCAACCAGACATTCCTCCAATAACTCTATCGTTGTCCCCCACAAAAGAACCAAATCTACACAACGGACCTGCAACAGAGCATTCGAACTTTATGCTCCATCCCTCTGGAACTCTCTACCAAACCACATCAAGAACAACAACGACATCACATCATTTAAGAAACAGCTAAAGACAATCCTATTCCGTGAACATCTTTCAACGGAAACACCACCATGACCTCACACTTAGATTTTAGCAGAAGTAAATCATGCCCATGTCCACCCATAATCATTAATTGTTGACCCTGGTGATGGCCCCATCCTAAAAGAAATTACCCCTCCCTACGTTACATGTTACACCGCTTTGACCCGGTGAAAAGCGGGATATAAATGCAGTTAAATAAATAAATAAATAAATAAATGGATTGCAGGATCCAAGGCAGCATGGGTTTACCAGAGGCAGGTCTTGTCAGACATATATGATTGATTTCTTTGACTGGATGACCAGAGAGTTGGACCGAGGGAGAGCCCTAGATGTGGTGTATTTAGATTTCAGTAAAGCCTTTGAGACTGTTCTGCACAGGCGACTTATAAATAAATTGAGTACCCCAGGGATGGACCCTAAAGTGACTGGGTTAGAAATTGGTTGAATGGGAGACAACAAAGTGTACAGGTAAATGGATCTCACTCTGAGGAGAAGGATGCTACCAGAGGACTGGAGAAGGGTGCATGTGTTCCCTTTACATATGAGCTAGTTAGTTAGACCTCTGTGATGAGTAAATTAATGGAAACACTGCTAAAACAGGTTTCTGGAGTCAAATGGATTGCAGGATCTGAGGCAGCATGGGTTTGCTATAGGCAGGTCTTGTCAGACAAATCTAACTAATTAATTTCTTTGATGAGTAGAGAGTTGGACCAAAGCAAACCCCAAGATGTGGTGTACTTTAATTTCAGTAAAGCCTTTAGCAACATAACATAATAACATAGTATATGACGGCAGATAAAGACCAATATGGTTCATCTAGTCTGCCCAGCAAGGCAGCAAGAGTAGGTGCACCTGCCACTTAGTGCAGGTCACCCCTCCCTATGACTTTATTTAGAGGTGTACCCACTGCTCCGTGTAGGTCATCCCTATATGCTGAGATATAAGAGATAGTTATGCTTATTTTAACTCCAAAAAAATCCTGAACAATTTATAATAATAAATAAGGACCTCAAAATCAATCGAGCAGATAATGCTTCCAGCAAGAGAGCTAAGAGAGTTCACAATGTCAACCACTTTGATTGAAGGGTAAGGTGGTATATACAACTGGTTAAATAAATAAATAAATTTCATCATTGGTCCCTTTAGAGCTCTAACGACACAATATAATGCATTTCGACTTTTCTACTTCAGGTAAAGAATATTCCAAACATCAAACTGTGCTCTCCATAGTTTCAAAACAGTCCAAGCCCACACAAACTCCAGAGACGGCTGTAGGTAGGTCTCCAGAGTGTGTGTGGGCTTGGACTGTTTGATGTTTAAAAAATTCTTCTTTTCCTAAAGAGGGTAAGTCGAAATGCAATATGTGGAGCCCAATTCCAGTAGGGGCATGTCTGGGCCATCCAGATGGCCCCTGCCGCCTGCTGGGACATCCTCCCTGCAGGCTGCCACGACTCCTACATCCTCGATCCCCTTTTTCCCTGCTGCCCAATCCAAGGCTGGCCTGCTGTGGCCTGGATCGGGTGGTGAGGACCTCCCTGCACCTGGTCTCAGCCCTGGGGGGAGATCCCCAGGCCCGATCGCTGGGTTTTCGCTGCTTATTCCACCTTAGAGATGGAATAAGCAGCTCCTCCCCAAGAACCTAGCAGGACATAGAGGGCCGTACCCTGAATCGGCCCTGTATGTCATGCTGGGCTGGCCCATCCTTGCTCTGCCCCGATCCTGCCCCCTCCCGCTCACTGCCAGCTCTCCCCATTTTGATGCACAGGACATACAGGGAGAGCCGGAGCGGGAATCACGCCTCGAAGGCTTGCGGGGCTGCACGTCCCACCGGGGCATGTAGCCCCGCAACCCATGTTTCGGAATCGGGCCCATTGTGTCGTTAGAGCTCTAAGGGGACTGATGATGAAATTGCGAGTTCTCCTGGTTTGTAGCCTTGCGTTCATCCTGACTCTCTTGCTGGAAGCATTATCTGCTTGATTGATTTTGAGGTCCTTATTTATTATTATAAATTGTTCAGTATTTTTTTGATGTTATAAATAAATTGAGCACCCTAGGGATATACCTTAAAGTGATTGACTGGGTTAGAAATTGGTTGAGTGGAAGGTGAGAAAGGGTACAGGTAAATGGAGCTCACTCTAAGGACCAGGATGTTACCAGTTGTGTGCCGCAAGGATCTGCCCTTGGTTTGATTCTCTTTAACTTTTTTGTTAGTGATATTGCAGAAGGACTGTTGGGTAAGGTTTTTCCTCTTTGCAGATGATACAAAAATCTGCAATAGAGTAAACACCTAGGAAGGAGTAGATAATATGAGAAGGGAGCTAGCTAAGCTTGAAGAATGGTTGAGACTCTGGCAGCTGAGATTTAATGGTAAAAAATGCAGGGTCATGCATTTGGGTTACAAAAATCGAAGGGAGAGCTACAGTATAGGAGGTGTAGTACTTCTGTCCACAAAAGAAGAGTGGGACCTGAGCGTGACTGTTTCTGATGATGTTAAGGTGGCTAAACAGTTAGAAAAGGTGACAACGAAAGTCAGAAGGATGCCTAGATGCATAGAGAGAGGAATGGCCAGGAGGAAAAAAAGAGATGATAGTGCCTCTCTATAAGTCTTTAGTGAGACCTCATTTAGAGTATTGTGTGCAGTTCTGGAGATGACACCTTCAAAAGGATATAAATAGGATGGAGTTTGTACAGAGAGTGGCTATCAAAATGCTCAGTGGGCTTAGTTATAATGCACAGTATATGGGGACAGACTTAAATATCTCATTATGTATTCTTTTGAGGAAATGTGGAAGAGAGGCGATATGATAGAGACATTTAAATACCTCCATGGCATAAATGCACAGGAGAGCCTCTTTTCAATTGAAAGAAAGCCCTGCAATGAGGAGGCATAGGATAAAGATGAAAGGGCATAGACTCAGGAATAATATGCAGAAATATTTCTTTATGGAAAGAATGGTGGATGCATCATATATTTTCCCAGTGGAATTAGTTTAGATGAGAATAGAATCTGAATTCAGCAATGCATAGGACTCCCCACTTCTACTAGTGGATTGGGGATGATGAGGAGAGGACTTATCCTGACTGGCTAGCCAGGATCAAGTTTAGCTTAGGGGTGCACTGACCCCCCTAGTCAGCTCCCGATGTGGTTCAGGAGCTATCTAGGGGGATCAGTGCTACTGGGGAGCCAATGCTGTTTTTTGTAATATTGTCGGTGCCACAGATCACAACTCGATGGCACTGACAATATTGTGGGCGGGGGAGGCACAATGATGGCTGTTGGGGGACCATGATAGCGATCGGAGCACAGAACTACCGACATTTCTGTGCACCTGATGCTACTATTCCTTCCCGTGTATTTATCATGGGGACCTGCAGTACTTGCTTCGGCAGGCATCATGGGACTTTTCCCACAAAACCTGCTGAGGCAGCCAATGCCAGGTATCCACAGGAAATCCAGTCCTCCGTGACATCTGCAGGGGTCATTCCCAGGGTAACCTCTGCAGATAATGCAGGGTGTTTTCCCTTACTGTGTGGTTTTGGCAGCTAACGCACCATGATATCTGCCATACCCTAACACGGTTTAGTAAACATACACCTATCGGCCCAATTCTAGGATGCGGGCACGATTCCCCCTCCTGCTCCCCCATACGTCCTGAGCATCAGGGTGGGGAGAGGCAGCAGAGGGGTGGGAGGGAGCAGGATCGGGGCAGTGTGGAGACAGGCCAGTCCGGCAGGACATACAGGACCGATTCAGGTCACGGCCCTGTATGTCCTGCCAGGCCCATGAAATCAGCAGTACAAATCCTGCAATCAGGCCTGGGGATCCAGGCCACAGCAGGCCAGCCATGGGTCAGGCGGCGAGGAAAAAGGGGGGGGGGGTCGAGGCTGCAGAAGTCAGGGGTGCCTGTGGAGAGGATATCCCTACAGGTGGCAGGGACACACCAGGCCATCCTCAGGCCTGATTCTAGTTTCCCGCGGTCCAGAATTAGGTCCAAATGGGCATGTCTTGCTTGGGGCTGTCTGGACATCCCTGACATGGTCCTACGTGTCTTTATAAAACAGGAGCAAAATATGTGCCTTCCTACCCTATTATCCTAGGTACACTGATATAAAATTACTGTTCTGGATGATAACTGTTTTATGCATGTAAAAGGTTTCTGATAAAATTATATCATGCCTAAAAGTATGCATGATGCAAGCCAGTGAGTACTTATAGAATGACCATTCTCAGAGCAGTAGTTTGGGCAGAGCATGGGTGGAGTCACAATTCACATGTCTATATTATAAAATGCAAGTATACGCAATTTACGCATATAAAGTTTTCACTAATATATGAACCTGCTCGAGAGCAGCTATGATGTCTGAGCCTTCAATTTAGGCATGATATGTGCAGGATCTGCACTGGGATTTTATAAAGACTCATCAGATCACCTGTGGCCCATTTACTGTCAGCGAGGGTCTGGCATGCAATAAAGACTTATGTTGGACACACACTGTCAGGTAGCATGGACCATGACAATGCTCATATAAATTCTGCATTTCCTTTAATAAAACCAGGTACCTCCCTCAGCTATTAAGTAATTTCCTTCCTTATTACTAATGTCTTAATTTTTTTAGATTTTGTGAGCTGGATGTAGTGTTTAACAATGTCAATTTTTAAAATATCTAAGGGGGTTTGAATTCAACAGTGTGTGAGCTATCCCTGTCATCCTTTACTCTGCAGCTGATGCTTCTTCACATTTTCTACTCTTTAGTTCTTACCTTCTCTCTTGCCAGCATACTGAATGATCTACTTTTGGAATATAGGTTACCTGTCTTTTACTTCAGATCTTTGTGAGTAAAACATGTGTAAACTAGGCATTAATGGTGGATTCCGATTTCTCTATGATTAGTGGAGAAGGTTTTGGAGCCCACCACTTCTAGCAGTCAGCCAGTGGCCTTTTTCAAGATGGCACTCAGAGAGTAAAAGCAACTGAGAGTCACTCCTGCTGCCTATTGATGGACTGCCTTTTTGGGGTAAGCTTTGGTCCTTTTTGTTATCAAGTGGTACAGTTTCAAAGCTCCCAGTGTTTTCATTTGAATGGAGTTCTATCAAACTTTGACCTCCAAGGAGGATGAGGAAGAAAGGAGTCCAATGGCCTACCAGGAATTTCTTATCCCACAGAGACCTCTATATAGCGGCTATGCAGCATCTTTAAAAGATGTCCATGAATCATGAGAAGGAGGAGTTCTGAGACCATTAACAAAAAGACAATTACACCTCACTGAGCCACGGTAGGCTTGTTCTGTGCTGGCATGACTGGGTCCCTGGATGAAACGGGGCTTTTTCTCCCATGCTTTAGTTGAGCCCTTGTCAGAAAACTGCTTCTTTGGCCATGGCTACAGTAGGGCTTCTTCTCCTGGTCAACTGGGGGCTGGTCCTATCAGCATGCTCCTTCTCTCTTGGCTCTGTCTTGGCTCCTTTTCTAGTGGTGGAGCCTGGCCTGTCTACCACCCACAACTCCTCTATCACTCCCTTGTCAGCTATTTCTTTGTTTGTGTAGTGAGCTTAACCCTCATTGCTCATGACTTCTCCTTTAAAATTCTTTGTTATGCTGTACATATCTTTGAGGGTGAGCAAACAGATGTTTATGGATGGATGGACCCTCCCCAACAAAGACTATGGGTTCATTCTGAATTGTATTTAGTGGGGATAAATGTCCGGGTTGGACATATAGCCCCACTAAATGCCAGAGTAACCATTCCAGAAAAGGAGTTCCCCGCATGTACTGCAGAGATGTGCAGGAAGCTCTGGATGGGGGCGGGAGGTGTTGGGCTGGAGGAAGAGCGAGGGCAGAGAGTAGGCACGAACCTGATGCCGGATACAGGGCTGATTCTGGAGTCAGCCCTGTACATCCGGGGTTGGCGATCCTAGGAGGTGGAATAAGTCCCCCCTGACTTCGGTGACCAGGCTAGCTGGGATCTAGGATGTAGGTGAGCAGGGAAGGGGGTTCCCCGCAGCCCGATCCCGGCCTCGGAAGGCCTGATCGGTGGTGCGGGAGATCAGGGCTCCAGCATGGAGCCATGGTGCCATGGCAACAGGACACCACAGAACCATGGCTCCATGCAGGAGCCCAGGCTGGGCTAGCTAGGCAGGATCTAGGACATTCACCAGGCTGGAATCGGGACATGTCCTGCCCATCCAGGTCAGTTGCACCTGGGTGCAAACCAGGCCCTTCCAGATTTTGGAAATCTGGACTGGCCAGACATGCCTCTTTCTGAATGGGGCTCTATTGCTTTAGCAAAATCCATCTGTAAAAGAATGTTTGAAAGCAAACTGTTTAGCAAAAGTAAATATGTGTCACATGGATGCAAAACAGGCACAATATTTTACAAGTATTTTATTATTTTTTACTGAAGAAAATATGATTATGGGATTATTTGTCATTTTCTTTGCTGTAGAAAATATTCTGTTTTATGCAGCTGGAAAATACAATTCAGATATTCTGTCTTATTCAAATGTTCACCTACTTCTCTACAATATTGTCTTAATAATGCAAATTACCAGATGAGCATTGAGTCTTAATCAAGGAAGTTATTTGATACTTTTTTTTACCAATAAATTGGCTTAGATCCAGTAGGTTTGTAATAAACACCAATACTTTTAACTGAATTTAGTGACTTGAACAAATGCAGTGCAAGAAAACCATTTTGGGGTAATTTCTGTTTTTAATAATCAAAGAAAATTTTGAAAGGTTTTATCACACTCTAAGTGGGGGTCTGTCTACTAAACCAGAAATACCATGCAGCGGTAGCAGCTAATGTGGACAAAATGTGGATATCACAGACACTTTTCTGTGATATCTGCATTTCATGTGGTATAGTTGGGGGGAGGTGGATTGCAGCTGGGAGTAGGTGTGCCAATTTTTGGCAGCCGCCGTGAAACATCAGCCCGATCGTGGCTGCAGATAACACCACCTCATTAATTGGTATTACCTGCAGGCAGGACTCAGGTGCTACTTCTTGGTCGATTGGCAAAGTAGCACCTACAGTATCATATCACCCCTATGATGCTCCTCTTAGTCTCCTCCTGCACTTAAAATGTGGCAATGCTGTGGATCAGGCAATCTGCGGTATCGACCAGTGTAAAAAGGAGACCGATCACCCTTTCCATTCCTGGACAGCTCCTGAACCCATTGGGGACTCTGCCAGGGTGGGGGTCTGGAAACTCCCTATGAAAAAGAAATTCCCAGTTAGCCAGTTGTCCCCCTCCCACCCAACCCCATTTGCTTATATCACCCCAGCTAGTCAGTCAGTCAGTCCCTCCCTCAATCCCAACCCCCGAATACAATAAGTGCCATCCAGGTAGTCAGTTGAAAGATTGTGGCCCCTCCCTGTCCGCACCCATATAACCCCAAACCCCCAGCCTTACCTTCAAATTCCAGGTTGTCTAATGGCCCCTTGGGCAGGAGCATACTCCTCACTCCTTCCCTTGTCCTCATCACTATCTAAAATGTTGCCAGTCTTGCAGTGCTGCCCCATAGTATCTTGACACTAAGGGGCAACATCTCAAGAATGGCACCATTTTTGTTAGTAAAAGTAAAAAGGCCAGGGGCAGAGAGGATCACGCCTTCCCTCTTCACTTGCACCAACAAAAATGGCACCATTCTCACAGTGCTGCCCCCTAGCATCAGGATGTTAGAGGGCAGCACTGTGAGACTGGCACCATTTTAGATAGCAATGCAAACAGGGGCAGGAGCAGGGAAGCCTGCTGCGGTAAGAAGGAGGAAAGACAAGGCTAATGAATATTGCAGAAGGAAGTAAATGGGTGGGGGCTGGAGAAGGGGAGTAGGAGGCAAGAAGGCAGGTACTAGGGACATGGGATGTAGGAAAGCAGGGACTCTGACAGGTGGAGACTAAGACTGGGTGAGAAAACAGAAGAAAACTCTAAGGGGTATGTTTACTAAACTGCGGTAACGTTACAGACCACGCATTAGGTAACGTTAATGCTCGTTACGTAATGTTAACGCGCGGTATGCAATGTTAACGCATGTTAACGCTACCTAATGAGCGTTAACGTTCCTGGCCGTGGTCAACACCGCAGAGGGTAGAGAGAGGGTGGAGAGAAGGGGTCAATGGGGGGGAGTGTGTGGGGAGAGGCTCCCTGCACACTAACGTGCTGAACTGAAGGGCTGAATACTACTGCAAATGAAAACCTGCACTTAGATGCACATTTGCAGGAGAGAGAAACAATTTCAGAATCAGCAATGTACAGCATAGACAGGGAGCCCAAGAAACGTGATACTAGTGTTCCATTTCCAGCAACAGCATAGTGCCCAAGTATGGAAGGCCACTATGGCGATGGTGCAAGTGGGGCATAGGGGGCTGCAGGCAGGACATGTAGCGGGGGCAGCTGAGGCACAGGTTGGACTAGGTGAGCGCCTAGGTGGCACATAGGAACATAGAAACTGGAAATCAGCATGTCAGCAGCTGACAAAGGCCAAACACAATCCACCTACATCTACCTGGTCCATCAGAGCTAACAGTCGCCAGGGCATGACCCAACATCCCCCCAACCAACCCTCCCCCAAGCGGAAGGGACATACTATTGGTAGTCGGTGATGTGGGGATGTGAGGATGTTCATGTATGCCCCCTGCCCCAGACCCCGCTCCCTAGGCGACCACCTACCCACAAAATGGATGGCCTGGGACTGCGCACTACCAGCACCGACAGCATATGGTCATGTCAGCATGGCAGGGGTGTGTGTGCCCATGCTGGAGGGGGCAGTGGCACCTGCCTGCAGTAGACCTAGGCTATGTCCTGTACCAGTACGTGGTGTGCAGTGCAACATAAAAGGTCTGGCTGAGGAAAAGTACAGGTAGCCCCAGGGACTACCATGCATCTGCAGCAACACTGTGGTGTAGTACACACAGCCAGTGCATCCAGTAGCAGAGGGTCTCAGGTTCAAGGCCCAAGTGTGGTTTCTGCAGAGCATGTCCCTATATTTTACCCTACAATGCAGATACAACAGCAACATGTGCAAAGCCCAAAGCAGTGGCGAACAGGGGTATAAACACAAACTCACACAGGCTCCACAATCCAAAAATGCATGGAGAGTCAGGCTGTTGGCCCCAGCATTGAGCTGCAGTTATCACCAAAGCACTACTACTACCTCCTGCACAGTTTAGCAAATGTTGGCACTGTGATCAGGACCAGTGTGGCAGGCAGAGTTGCCAACCACCCCTATCTTTGCACAATGCTGTAATAGGAGTGTGTGTGTGTGTATGTCTATCCATTGTTCTGTGGCTGCCCACCCCTCTCTGGGCCCAAGATGTTCCACTGTTAAAAGCGTTAGCCTGAATATGTGCATAATGAGGAGCAAGGTGTTGTGGGTATGGCCTGGACAGGGCAGATTGGCCAGGATGCATCTTCACAGGGTGTGGGGCAATGGCTGTGACACTGTAGTGCCCAACCTCCGCCTGCATGGACAGGGTGGCCACAGCATGGCATGCTGGGAGGGTACTCACTCTAACCGAGCAATGACCATGGCATGTCTAGGTTCCCACATAGCGCTCTATACTATCTGTTTCCAGTGATGCTTTTGTGTTCCCAGTGCTGAGGCCCAAATTACTGAGGTGGTTGCTTGGTGCTTGTAATTCCTCTGTGTGTATGCACTATGGACTGGCTGCAGGTATACTGTGCATGGTTGGAACACCTATAAGGTGCAGTCTGACTGTACTGTCTGCTGGTGACTGGCAGACAATGGTGTGAGGCAGTTGGGGTTTTCCAGACCTAACCCCAACATTGCTGCTGGTCTGCTACTGCCCCAGTCACAGGTTATGGCTCTGGCCCACCAACCCTGGAGGGCTGTCTTATACCAGCAGGGTGGAGGTTGCTTCACCAGGGCTGGGGCACCTGTCTCTTACCCTACAAAAAGGGTGATGTGAGCCCTTTGGGGTATATAGTGTATACCACTGTGACATATAAAGGCACTGCTATACAACCCTCATGCAAGTCTAGAAACCCCTCTGCCCTGAAAACAGGTGCCCATGTCAGCCAGACCCTAACATGGATTACACACTAATCTGGGCAGTATCTGGTCCCAGAGGGCCACATGTGACTACAGAATACAGATGAAAACCAAAATACCTTTGACTACACTGTAAGGAACACCTGTCACACACTGCTAGTGATGAGGATATACACCCGGACCTATCTCTAGCACCACCCTATCCCTCAGGGTGAACACAGAACCTGCACAATGGTCTGTAGCTACACTGTGCCAGTATCACGCACTGTCAGTTCATCTTTCCAAGCTGAGGTACCAGAGAGGTGCAGACCCCATTTGGTGATCAGCTGTAGACAGCTATTCGCATGTGCATTGCATCATGGGTACTGGTGGGATTACCCTATCCTGGCACTCAGAGCAGACAGTTTGTGCGGTGACCTGCAGTCCTTCTATACCCAGCCATTGCTGTGACATACACCACAGAGGTATACCCTACTGGTTAATACAATGCCATTCTCAGCAGGGTTTATGGGTTCAATTCCTCATTGTTCCCTCCTCTCATGCCTGTCTTACTCAAATAGTGTGCATACCTGTAATGGTCATATTTTTGCAGATCTGTGCTGCCAGCCCATAATACCCTCGCCACAATTGCCAACATTCCCTCGGTCCGTCTATCTGCACCTTTCAGCTGTGTAGAGTCCTGTTTGCCTGTGCAGGCTGCCATCCCATGTCCTGCACTGCTACCCTTTCCTGCATTACGCCTCATCGTGCTTGGTTCACCTGTGCCTGAACTGCATAGCACCACCACTCCTCTGTCCACCCATCATTGTAACTATTCTGCCACCTCTGCCTCCACTGGGGGACACGTATTCCCATCGTCTGCCACCAACTGTCTTTCCAGTACTTTACATTACCAACACCCTGTGCTGAGGTACAGTTGCCCCCACCATGCAGGGTGTGAACAGTCATAGCTCGGAGATGAAGCAGTCTACTGCTAAGGTGTTGCAGACGTTTGAGCTTATTGTTGGGAAGAAAGGCTTTGCCTATAATGTGCCTATGCATGCCCCATTGAAGCACAGATTCTGCTGAGGGTTGAGATGAGAGTTCTGTTTGTTTATGACGAAGCCTTTGGCTTGGAAGAGGGTTATGGTATCTTGAATCATGTGGCTCGCTGCCATTGCAGAGGGCCCTGATATGAGCCAATTGTCCAGATATGGGTAAATGTAATGTCCCTACCACTGGAGTGAGCCTGTGATGACTGCTAGACATTTTCAGGGTCATTCCAAGCCGTGAATAGCTATTCGGCCCCCTCTGCATCCCTAGCTAACCTCCCTGTATGAATATGGTGTTTGTATGGGGAGGCTAGATGAGGGCGGGAAGGGGCCGGGGTTAGGGTGGACAGTGGGCAGTCTGTGGCCCCGGACGTACAGGTTGATTCTGATGTCAGCCCTGTACATCCAGGGCTGGCAGACTGAATGGGAAACTTATTCCATCTCTGAGGTGGAATAAGTTCCCCTAGATGGTTGGGGACAGCAGACTTGGGTGTCGGAAATGGTAGGAGGGGGTGGAGGGGATTCCTCACAGTCCGACCTTGGCTTCGGGAGGCCAGATCAGGGATGGGCTGTGGGGAATAAAAGAACTGGTCGGCGGCCAGGGATCGCGGCTCCTGAATGGAGCCCTGACTAGCCGGGTAGAGGCCTGTACAAGCAGGCCAACCGGGATCGGGTCCCAGGCCTGCATGTACAGGTCTTTTTTTTTTTTTTGACATTTTTATTTAAGTTTTCTCATCCATACATACACATTTCGCCTTGTAATACAGTAATCTGCATCCGAAACAATATTGTATATGTCTATTTTCCCTACCGGTATTACATTTCCATTGCAATTACCATTCCTAACTCTAACAAAACCAAAACTAACCCAACATTAATAGAGTTAACAATACAAT
Source organism: Ichthyophis bannanicus (assembly GCA_033557465.1). Lineage (NCBI taxonomy): Eukaryota > Metazoa > Chordata > Amphibia > Gymnophiona > Ichthyophiidae > Ichthyophis > Ichthyophis bannanicus. The sequence goes on from CM066032.1 coordinate 632,510,437, forward strand.
GTGGAAGGAAAATTAATCAGTCTATTAAACTACGCAGCTGAAATTGAAAGCATTATATCGTTCTTTTCAAGTGGTATCAAGTGTTATAGTCTGTCCCAGATGACTATCTATAATAATTGCTGGTCGAGAATGTCCCATTTCTTGAGCAAGCGATAGTAGGACGGGTGTCTACTCACATATGCAATTTCACAGGTCCTGTGGTGACATACCAGGCTCCACCACCATTCTAGACGTAGGGCCGCAAAATTTTTCCAGTGACTTAAAATCGTCTTAATCGCCAAGCTGATCATCAAATTCAATAAATCACTTGCATCTTTCTCTATGGGGATCTGGCCTGTTAATGATCTATAGATTACGATGCGAAATGTGAGCGGTGCCCAGAATTTGAAAAGGCGAGTGATACGCCGCCATACAGGTTGCCAAAATTCTTGCACCAATGTACAATAAAAGAGCATATGTGCCATTGTACCCTCCTCTGATTGGCATGACCAGCATTTATTCCCTTGTTGTGTTTGCCATTTGGCTAGTTTGACTGGAGTCAAGTATGCTCTATGCGCCACAAAGTATAATGTTTGTGTGAGGGAGGCTGCCCTGGTGATCCTAATTTGTGTACTCCAGAAATCCTCCCATAATCTAGGGTCAGTCTGGTCACCCACTTCTGATGCCCAAACTAACTGTGCTCCTTTACATCTCTTTCTTTCTCCGTCTCTCATAATTGCAACATATTTAGAAATTAACCTCGACTCTTCACTCAATGTCTTAATTTTGTGATATAATGTGTTTCCTTCTGCAATGAGTATAGGAGTTACGCCAGCGGAGGCTAAGCAGTGGCGTAGTTGACACCATTGAAAAAGATAGTTAGGTGATAAGCCAAATTCTTGTCGGATAGCCGGGAAGGCTTTGTACTCTTTGTTATGTATTAATTGGCCTAATCTCGTGATGCCCTGCTTCAACCAAGGGGTCCAAACAAAGCAGCCTCCAGCTATTTTGAACTTTGGGTTAAGCCATATATTTGTAGATTCCGTGTATTCTTGGCCCTCTTTATTTGTTGCGCAAGAATTTGAAAAGCTATCTGAGTATTCCATAGGACTGTATCTTCTGACTCTGGTGAGGGGGAATCTGCCCCTATCCGCAACCATAATGGTATCACCCCACTTAAAGAGGACTCAATCCTCTTCCACGTCGGTTGGTCAGGTGCATCGTCTTCTGTACTCTACCACGTACCTTGTTTCAATACAGCTGCCAGGTGATACCTTTGAAAATCTGGGAAATGTACTCCCCCGCGCTGTTTGGATAGTTTAAGTTTCCACATCGCTATTCTAGGCGTCTTACTACGCTAGAGGAATTTACTCAATGCTTTCTCAACCTTCAGATAAAATTTCTGTTCATATAGGATCGGTATCATACTGAGAATGTAGTTTAGCTTCGGCATGATAACCATTTTTATGGTTTCTAGCCTTCCCCACCATGTAAGATTTAATGGAGACCATTTACTTATACATTCTGATAGTATGGCATCACATTCCGTCATGCTTAGCTGCCTTGTGGCTTGTAGAGTGGTTCCATAGGTTACCCCAAGGTACTTGAAATATTCCTTCTCCACCTTAAACGGGTATTGATTAAGGACACTCTCCGATACAATTGAGCTGAGAGGAATAATTGTCGTTTTAGTCATGTTTAATTTATAACCAGATATACGGGAATATGCCGTTATTAGATCTAGTGCGGCTGTCAGCGAAGTAGATTCCAATATCAGAAACAAGTCGTCCGCATACGCTGACACTTTGCAATGATGATCCTTGAATCTCATGCCAACAATATTTTGTTGTTGCCGCAGCCTTATTAACATGGGCTCTAAGGCCAAGTTGAATAGCAGCGGCGATAGCGGATATCCTTGTCTGGTACCTCTTGTCAACCGGAATTCAGAGGAAATCTCTCCATTTACCGCCACTCTGGCTCTTGGATGGGCATATAAGAGTTCCACGTACTTTATGTAAGTCTCAGGTATATCAAACCATCGCATTGTCGCAAAAAGATATGGCAATTCAACTCTATCGAATGCCTTTTCGGCATCTAGCGCCAGACCCACAACTGGGTTAATAAGTCGTTGTGATTTATCCAAGATGTGCGCCATGAGGCGGCCATTGTCAGTAGTCGATCGCCCTGGCATGAAGCCACACTGATCGGGGTGAATTAACGTCGCGATCACTTTCACTAATCTGTTAGCCAAAATTTTGGCATAAACTTTGTAATCGGAGTTAAGTAATGAGATGGGTCGATAATTTTCGATCTGTTGGGGATCCCTCCCCGGTTTCGGGTGTATAACAATTGTAGCCGCAGCAAACCCACCAATAGCCGGGCTTTCTTTGTTAAGTCTGGAATAGTAGTGCTGTATCTCTGGAAGTAATGTTTTAGAAAAGGTTATATAAAATTCAACTGGTATCCCATCAGGGCCACTGGCTTTCCCTTTGGCAAGTTGTTTCATAGCCAGTTCAATCTCTGCAATGGATATATCTGCCTCCAAGTTTTGTTTCTGGGTATCTAATAATTTAGGACCTGTCAGATCCGAAACAAACTGAGAAAACATGTCATTGTCGGCGTTGTGTTCAGTCTGGTAAAGTGCTTCATAGAATTTCTCACATATGGTTAATATCTCCGCATTTTTGATTCTGAGATTTCCATGTGTGTCGTGCAGTCCTGTAATTCTCGTCGCCCTCTTCTTGGCTCGAAGCATTCGAGCTAGTAACGTGCCTGCCCGGTTGCTTCATGATAATACACTCCAGTTTGCGTCTTGATCTGTAGATCCGCTTCGGAATTCAATATTGAATTATATTGATATCTCAGTTTTTGTAATCTAAGTAATATCAGCGGATCAGTTTTCTTAGTAAGCAATCGTTCACCAGTGCGGATCTCTCGTTCTAGTTCCTGCAAACGTTGCATTGCCACTCTTTTCTTTTGTATATTATAGGTTGTCATACATCCTCTCATGTTTGCTTTGAAAGCCTCCCACCATGCCCAGATTGTCGTCTCCTCACTCTGATTGTAGTGAAAGTATTCGGTTATGGCCTTGTCAATGGTATTTCTAAACTCGGAATCCATTAACCAGGAGCGATCAAAATGCCATCTTATGTGCGAGTTTTGTGGTTGTCCTGAGGCTAATTCTAATACTACTGCTGCATGATCTGAGACTGCTTTAATCAAATGGCTCGTATCTACGAGCTTATCTAATAGCCCCTTAGATATCAAAAAATAATCTATACGTGTTTGCGTATTATGAGGCATCGAATAATAAGTATATTCTCTCTCCTTGGGAAACATAAGTCTCCATGGATCTATCAAACCAAGGGAGTCAATTATTTCAGAGAGCGCTCTACTAGCTTTGGGTTTGTGTTGCATCCGGTATGGGGTCCGATCAATTAGTGGATCAGGTATGAGATTAAAATCTCCACCAAGAATGATAGTGGCTGGCTCTCTTTCCAAGAGTTCTTGTGCTATTTTTTCAAAAAATTGTGGTTCATCCAGGTGTGGGCCATATAGTGTCATCAAGATGTATCTATCAATTCCAATCTGTACCACCGCTCTTGCCCATCTTCCTTCTGGATCTATTGATGTTTCTTCAATTACCGGAAGCAATCCTTTCCGGATTAGTATTATTACTCCACCTTTTTGTTTTTGCGCTGGTGAAGAGACGACATTCTGGTAATATTCACTGCTAACCTTCTGTGATTCAAATAAAGTGAGATGTGTTTCCTGCAAATACACAATATCTGCGTTTTGTTTTCTTACAATAATTTATTATCTTCTTCCGTTTTATCGGACTAGATATACCCTGTACATTGAGGGACATTAATTTCAATCTGCTGTTAGCCATAACCATAATTTGCTAGTTTCAGCTCTATAACACTTGATTACCACCTTCCTGTTCTGCGCATACCAAAAGTTAGTCAACATCTCAAAAAAGCATACTATCCACATTGCGTAACTTACATTAACATGTATGGTGAAGCTTGTCCCTCCTTCCATAACAATTTACTCCCCACCCCCACCCCACACCCTAACCCAAGTATCAATTTTGTTAATATTCTCATTGCTCTCTCCCCCCAATTCCGTTATTGCCACATAATTTTGACGCTCATTTCTTTAACTTTCTTTTATAGGCAAATACCTTCAGTACCCCTTGCATATGTCTAGTCTACCGCTATAATATCAACGCTTAGAAGATATTGTTCATGTCCCAATTTCCATATCAGCCTGTTCCCGGAGAAATATTCGTAGTGCAGCACCATCGTAGAATGTTCGCGTCTCATTGTTTCAGCGTCACCTTCATGTTGGCCGGATAAAAAAGGCCATAGCGTGCATTCGCTTTCTGAAGAAGAGGTCGGCATGCTAACAGATCTTTTCGTTTTTCAACGGTAGCCTTGCATAGATCCGGATAAAATCCAATTTTATGACCATCTATTTGTAGGGATGTTTTCTGTTTAACAGCTTGTAGTATCTGCAATGCATGTTGAAAGCGCAATGTTTTCAGCACTAAAGGCCGCGGGTGTTGCATTCCCTTCTTTATTCGGGATGGAACTTGGTGGGCCCTTTCTATTTCAAGTGCAGGGGTGAATGTCCAGCTGCAGTAAGTCAGGTATCAAATTTTCCAAGTATTTTATGGCATCCACACCTTCTCTCCCTTCAGGCACACCAGTAACCCTTATATTGCTCCTTCGAGCTCGATTATTTTGCTCTTCGATTTGATTTTCTAACAACTGAACCTTTTTAGTGAGCGGTCCCATTTGCGCAATTATGGTTCTATATGTTCCCTTATCTGTTTCCACTATATGTAATCTCCCGGTAACGTCAGATAATGTATCCTTAACAACTTGTAAATCAGTTTGCATCTGTGTAAGTGCAGCATTGTTACCTGCTACCATCTCTTTGACTGCTCTCAATTCTTGTAGAATTTCTCGTTCCCCGGCCGAGATGTCTTTTTCTGGCGCCATCTTTTGTGGGGAGGCCGATTCTTGTTTAGCTCGTTTTAACAGCTTGTCCGGCCGCCGGCTGAAACTCTAGACGAGCTGGCTTTAAAGATGTCATCCTAGGGGTACGTCTATGCTTCTAAGGTATACGTCGGCGAAGTTTTACCATGGGGGAGAGACTCAATTCGGGTGGTTAGGTCGGAGCAGTGTTATTCAGCGGCCATTTCCTTTCGCCGGCAAGCTCCGCCCCGCATGTACAGGTCTAATCATGATGCTGATTCCACGGAGCTAGACGTGCCCCACAGGATCAGAATCGCATCTTTCCCCTGTGCATCGGATTACAATTCCAGATTCTAGAACAGGAAGTTACCGAGCTCCTATGCAATTAAGCCATGAAAGTCATCAGTACTGGCAGCCACATAGGATGCCCGCAGATATGGCGAGTCCAGTGGTTCCCAGCTCTCCCTCCTTTACTCACCTGTTCATTGCCTTTCCTGAGTGCTCTATCTAGTGTTAGGGCTACATCTGTCTCTGTTCCTCACAGGTCATGCATGTCATCCTGCAGCACCTTGCAGCCCTTAGGGCACACTAACCTAGGGTACCGTAACCTTGTTAGGCCACCTTAACCTATGGTTCCATAGCCCAGGGTGCCTTCTACAGTGCCTTGTCCAGGGGTGCCTAATACGGCGCTTAGCCTAAGGAGTCCTATAGGGCGCTTATGGGGCACCTTACAAGACACCTTATAATGCACCTTACAAGGCACCTTACAAGGCACCTTACAAAGGCGCCTTGCAAGGTGCCTTATAAGGTGCCTTGTAATGTGCGTTAGTCTAAGGCACCTTGTAACATGCGTTAGCTGATACGGCTTGCTGTAACGCCCATGCCTTTATATAGGCATCTGTACCATTACCGCAGAACCTAACGCGAGTGACATTACCTCAGTTTAGTAAACATACCCCTTAGACTGGCTATTGGGACTTCAAGTGGGGACTCGGGGCATGGGTGGATTTGTGAGTGGGAATTTAGAGTTCCTGTGGGGGGGGGATAGGGGGACTAAGAAATTGACCAGAGAGTACCAGGACAGTAGGGATAAGGTGATTGGGTGAGGGGTATGAGTAGGACTGTGAGACTGAGTGCAGAAATATGGGGAGGGGAGAAGGTTTGAAGGACCTGGAGTGGTTGGGGGGAGTTGAAAAGAACAGAGCACTATGGAGTGGATGAGGGCTACAGGAAGGGACATGTCTTCCATGAAGTAGGTGAAAGAGGGTAGAAATAGGAGAAGTAAAAGGGAAAATGAAAGAATGGATCAGGGTAAGACATAAGAAAGGACCTGAAGGTGGAGAGATGATAAGTGTTAGGGACTGGGCTGGGGTTGGTAAAGGACAAGAAGCAGAAGGTGGTAAATGAGACTGGGGAGGAGACAAGTATAGAGTGAGGGAATCCAATGAAAAAAGGCCTGCTAATTAAACATCTTGCATCATCAGTAATTTGTTATAAGAAACAGTGTAGTGCACAGTTGTTTGTGTATCAACTATTTTTTGTCGGATCGTCTGTAAGTGAGGATGTGAAACATTCTCTTAAAACAGACCCTCCATTTTATTCAATTTTTAAAACGGTCTCAACGACCCACATTTGCCAGAGGCTATCAACGGCCAAAAAGACCAGCCACTGCAAACATAAGACTTTTAAATGATTATCAATCCCTAATTAGAAACAGCTTCCTGCTATCACCAAATGTCACAATTAATTTCCTTGAAAGACATTCTCTCCAAACATCGGGTAGTCCCACGACACAAAACTTTGTGTCGTGGGACTACCCGATGTTTGGAGAGAATGTCTTTCAAGGAAATTAATTGTGGCGAACCAGCTTACGGTCTCCGTCGGGATGAGATGAAAAGTTAACATCGACGGGGGAGATAAGTTTATACTTGTTCAGCCCTATCACTATATCATCTGACACAGTTTTGATGAACTTTGTGAAATTCCTATTGTGACATTTGGTGATAGCAGGAAGCTGTTTCTAATTAGGGATTGATAATCATTTAAAAGTCTTATGTTTGCAGTGGCTGGTCTTTTTGGCCGTTGATAGCCTCTGGCAAATGTGGGTCGTTGAGACCGTTTTAAAAATTGAATAAAATGGAGGGTCTGTTTTAAGAGAATGTTTCACATCCTCACTTACAGACGATCCGACAAAAAATAGTTTGATACACAAACAACTGTGCACTACACTGTTTCTTATAACAAATTACTGATGATGCAAGATGTTTTAATTAGCAGGCCTTTTTTCATTGGATTCGTTTGTGGCTTGGCTTATGGGGTTTCTTCTGTAGAGTGAGGAAAATGGCCAGACTAGAAAGTTGGTGAAAGACAGTGGGAGGGCAAGATGCTGAGACGGATGTGGAATGAAAGGTGTAGGAAAGTAAGATTAGAAATGAAAAGCTGGTGAGTAAATGAATGGTAAAAAAGTAGAAGACTGAAGATTCTAGGAAGTAGAAAGAGGACTGGAATGAAGCTTATAGTTAGGTAAAAGGCAAATGATAGAAATGGATCAATGTCAGAAAGAGATTGTAGCAAAGGAAAGGACGAAGAAGGCAGTAAATGTGAAGAAACAGAAAATGGAAATGGGATCTTGGAAAAGGACTTAGAAGAAAAACAACAAGAGAAAGTAGGAAAAGAGAGACTGGGACCAACCCAACTGGAAAAATGGATCATCAGACAAGAAAGAAACAAAAAAAGAGCCCATTTTCAGAAAATGAAATATGTCAGCTTTGAAAATGTGCATTTATTATAGTTCATTACAGGAGGAAATGCTTGCCAGTTTCTCTTTCTTCCATGGTTTCACAGCTTAATGTCTGATTTGGGGGCTTCTACTTTAATTTTTATCTTTTGTAGCTTCTTATTCTTTAATTGGTGATGGTCTGTGTTTTCCATGTGCAGCCAAGAAAAGGGATTCTTTTAATATATAGGGGTATGTTTATTAAAAACGGTGACATTATCGCGCAAATAAGTGACATTATTGCGTGATAATGGCGCATTACCATGCAATAACATCATGTATTGTGCAATAATGTCTCCGGCGGCGTTAAAGTGCACAGAGGGTGGAGTAGCTCCCCAGAGGGCGGAGATAAGGGGTCAATGGGCGGAGAGTGGGCGGGGAGAGGCTCCAGGCACACTAACGCTGTGAAATTAAGGGGTCTAAAAAGGAATGCCAGTGAAAACCTTGCTTAGAGGTGCATTTGCCAGGGAGAGAGGAAACCAGTTCCCAGTCAGACAATGTACAGCAAAGGCAGGGAGACCCCAGAAAGAAAAGTGATAGTGAGTGATACATGTGCAGCAAACAGCTTAGTGGACAAAAGTACGATAGACCCAGCAGCGTTACGGGCACTATGGCGAGGGCTGCAAATGGGGTACAGGGGGCCTGCAGGCGGGACATGCAGTGGGGTAGCTGGGGCAACAGGGGGTGGACTAGGCAGAATGCCTAGGTGACAC